>UESW01004532.1:839280-858875 GCA_900491605.1 Calamus simplicifolius | reverse complement strand
TATGTCAAAAACTTCTTTAGAAAAGAACAAGATAAAAATGAAGTTTTATGTCATTATTGTAACAAAAAGGGACACAAAGCCTTTGAATGTAATTTTAAGAAAATTAAAGAATTTAAGTAGTAAAGGAAGGAAAATATGGGTTCCAAAAGGAACAATCTTTATTGCTACTAACCATGAAGGACCCAAGAAGGCTTGGGTACCTAAATATAAGACTTGATCATTTTTGCAGGAGTGTCTTGCGGCCAAAAGATCAAAGCAAAGTGGTATCTCGATAGTGGCTGCTCAAGACACATGACGGGTGACAAGGATCAATTCATCACCCTTGAAAGCAAAAAGGGAGGAGTTGTTACGTTTGGTGACAATGGCAAAGGCCAGATCATGGGATTTGGTAAAATTCAAATAACTCCCTCCACATTTATTGAAAATGTCTTATATGTTAATGGTTTAAAGCATAATCTAATTAGTATTAGCCAATTGTGTGATAAAGGTTTCAAAGTATCATTTGAAGCTTCTATTTGCACTGTTTCTAATCCCATTGATAATAGCATTGTATTTATTGGAAATAGAAATGGCAATGTGTACTTGATTGATTTAGACAATTTGTCCACTAGTAATCATTGCTTAGTTGCTAATAATGCTAATATGAATGAGATTGGATGGCTATGGCATCGTAGATTAGGTCATGCAAGCACGCACCTAATTTCAAAATTAATCAGAATGGATTTAGTAAAAGGCCTTCCACAACTAGATTTTGAAAATAACAAAATCTGTGATGCATGTCAATTTGGAAAACAAACTAGAAACTCTTTCAAAACTAAAAACATTGTTTCCACTTCTAGGCCACTTGAACTACTTCACATGGATCTCTTTGGACCTACTAGAACCACTAGTCTAGGAGGAAAGAAATATGGTCTTGTGATTGTAGATGATTATTCTAGATACACTTGGGTATTATTTTTAGCTCATAAAGATGAGACCTTTCCAATATTTTTGAAATTCTTCAAGAAGGTCACAAATGAGAAAAACAACACCATAGTGTCTCTTAGAAGTGATCATGGCACTGAATTCAAAAATCATTTATTCAAAAACTTTTGTATTGAAAATGGCATCCATCATAATTTTCTGCACCTAGGACACCACAACAAAATGGAGTTGTAGAAAGAAAAAATAGAACCTTAGAAGACATGGCCCGTACCATGCTATGTGAAAGCAACCTACCAAAGTACTTCTGGGCGGAAGCTATAAACACGGCATGTTACATTCTTAATAGAGCTTTAATTAGGCCAATCCTTAAGAAAACTCCTTATGAACTATGGAACAATAGAAAACCAAATATCAGTTATTTTCATGCATTTGGTTGTAAATGTTTCATTCATAATAATGGTAAAGATAATCTAGGAAAATTTGATGCAAAATCAGATGAAGGCATATTCTTAGGATATTCAACATCTAGCAAAGCCTACAGAGTGTTTAACAAGAGAAACTTAATTGTAGAAGAATCTATTCATGTAGTTTTTGATGAATCTTTAGCATCGAGTTCAGGAAAGATTGATGATGAGGAAGATACAAACATATTAGAAAGGGATATTGAAAAATTGAATATAGATGTATCTTCAGATCATGAACAAGGAGCTAAAGATGATGATTCTCCTAGTGTTGATGTTGTTGATGCAAATCATAATGATGTAGATCTTCCTAGAGATTGGAGATATGCCTATGGTCATCCAAAAGAATTAATTATAGGTGATCCATCTCAAGGAGTAAGAACTAGATCATCAATGAGAAACATCAATAATCATCTTGCATTTGTATCTCAAATTGAACCTAAAACCATTGAAGAGGCTGAAAAAGATAATAATTGGTTGTTAGCTATGCAAGAGGAATTAAATCAATTTACTAGGAATAATGTCTGGTCCTTAGTTGATAGACCTAAAGATCATTCAGTCATAGGATCAAAATGGGTATTTAGAAATAAATTAGATGAAAATGGCATAGTAATTAGAAACAAAGCTAGATTAGTCGCAAAAGGATATAATCAAGAAGAAGGAATTGATTTTGATGAAACTTTTGCACCTGTAGCTAGATTAGAAGCAATTAGATTACTACTCGCATTTGCATGTCATATGCATATCAACTTATTTCAAATGGATGTTAAAAGTGCATTTTTAAATGGATTTATAAATGAGGAAGTTTTTGTTGAACAACCACCTGGTTTTGAAGATCATGAATTTCAAATCATGTTTTTAAATTGCACAAAGCACTATATGGTTTAAAGCAAGCTCCTAGAGCTTGGTATGATAGATTAAGCAAATTTCTGATTGAAAATGATTTCACTAGAGGAAATGTAGACAAAACCTTATTTTTGAAAAGAAAAGACAAGGATTTATTAGTAGTACAAATATATGTTGATGATATTGTATTCGGTGCTACTAACAATCTCTTGTGTCAAGAATTTGCTAAGTTAATGCAGGGTGAATTCGAAATGAGCATGATGGGAGAACTCAACTTCTTCCTAGGACTTCAAATCAAGCAAAGCAAAGAGGGGATTTTCATCAACCAAGCAAAATACACAAAGGAACTTCTCAAGAAGTTTGGAATGGAGTCAATCAAACCCCTTGGAACACCTATGAGTCCTTCATGCAAATTAGACAAAGATGAAGATGGTAAGAAAGTAGATCAAAAGTACTACAGAGGTATGATCGGATCTCTACTTTACTTAACTGCAAGTAGACCAGATATCATGTTTGCTGTTTGTCTATGTGCTAGATTTCAATCTGAACCTAAAGAATCTCACTTAATTGCAGTGAAAAGAATCTTAAGATATCTAAGTGGAACTAAAAATGTAGGATTATGGTATTCTAGAGACTCAACACTAAACTTGATTGCATATTCTGACTCTGACTATGCTGGATGTAAACTAGATAGAAAAAGTACAAGTGGTGCATGTCAATTCTTAGGAAGTAACTTAATCTCTTGGTTTAGCAAAAAGCAAAATTCGGTTGCATTATCAACTGCTGAAGCAGAATATGTTGCAGCTGGAAGTTGCTGTGCTCAAATCCTTTGGATTAAGCGACAACTTGAAGATTATGGCATAACACTTGATAAAACTCCTATTAGATGTGATAATACAAGTGCAATAAATTTAACTAAAAATCCAATTCAACATTCAAGAACCAAACACATTGAAATTAGATATCACTTTATAAGAGAACATGTAGCTAATAATGAAATTTGTCTTGATTATGTTAATACTGAAGAACAATTAGCTGACATATTTACAAAACCTTTGAGTGAAGAGAGATTTTGTTATCTTAGAGGTGAATTAGGGATTTGTGACCCTTTGGAATGATTTTGAAACCCTTAAGGAATGACTATCTAGATCTCTATTAATTTCCTGAGATTCCTTTCATATTTTAAGGACAATTTATCTAGTCATCTATGCAATTTGATTCTTCATATTCCAAAGATTTTTTCAAAAATTTATTGACCTTATTTTGACAAGTTTCGGATGTTTGAAACTCATTTATTTTTTCTCTGAAACTGTCAGTGGAGTCGACACCTCAATTTGAGGAGTCGACACCTCTTCTGTGTCGCTCTCGGTCCTTGACCTTGGAGCCGACACCCGTATAAGTGGAGCCGACTCCAGTTCGAGCGCTAACTGTGTTAGCGACTTGGAGTCGACACCCGACTTTGCGGGAGTCGACACCTGGTGGTCCCAAATTGACTTTATTAGGGCAGAGTCGACACCTTCGTCATTTCTATCGTTTCCAATCCCTTTCCATACTCTCTCCAAACTCTCTCAAAACCTCCCTAAGCCAAATTCTCCTCAAATCAAACATTCCCAAGGATTTCTATGGCACCTAAGCGGAGAGGATCGGTTCTTGGAGCTCCCGTAACCACCGGGAAGCGTACGGCTCGGCGTCCCATCCGTGAGCCGTCTCCAAGCGATGATTCTTCCTCAACTCCTTCAGATAATCCTGGTCCCTCATCTCCACAGGTAGATACTTTAGCCGGGAGAGTTATTACTATGGGTAGAAAAGTAGATTTTGATTTCTTCGAGGCCGAGGGATTTTCTATTGGAAGACAAATTAAAGAGCTTGGCTGGGACAAGGTCTGTTCGTTGGATGTTCCCACTTATCCGGCCCTAGTTAAGGAATTCTATTTCAATTTATCAAGGGGAGACGGTGGGATTATCAGTTCTGTTAGAGGGAAGAGAGTTCACCTTACCTTTCAGAGTTTAGGACATCTTCTGAGCATCCCTGTCACTGGATTAGTTGCTGACATTCATAGTGAGAGGTCTGATGCATTATCAAGGATGTTAGGAAGAGAAGTGTCTGAATTTGAAGAAGTTAGGGCTAATCAGTTGCCCTTGGAGCTTAGATTACTTCACAACATCTGTAGTAGGATCTTATTCCCTAAGACTGGCCGATTTGAGTATGTCTCAGAGCGAGACATTGTAGTTATGGACAGTGTTCTGACTGGTCAGCCTATTAACCTTGCTGGGATGATGATTTTCTACATGGCTGAGGCTGGGGGCAAAAGGAGATCTTCACTGCCCTATGGTATGATTTTGACTATGGTGTTTAGAAGTCAAGGTATTGTAATTTCTGATAATGAGCCATCAAAGAACCTTAGACACACTGATTACTATAGCTTGGCTACTGTGCACCGGATGGGCTTTGTGAAGGTTAATGGTCAATGGGAGAGGAAAGGTCATCTGGATGAGAGAGCCGCTGACATTAGGACTTCTGCACCATCTGAGGTTGGTCCATCAGCGAGGCATCCTTCACCAGAGCCTAGCAGATCTTCACCACCTCCTGCTCCTGCTCCTTCCTGTACCGCCACCTATGTCATCTGTCGGATTTTCAGATATTCAGTTAGAGCAACTCAAGAGTTTACTTGATGCTCAAAAAGAAGAAATGAAGACAGAGTTTGATAGCCAATTTATGAATTTGAAAGAAACCCTTTACTCTTTGGATGATCGCATTAGAATGATTGAGTCTACCCTTGGTTCCTCTGCTGAATCCTTAAAGAATGATCTCAAGAACATATTTGAAGAGCTTAAGGATATTGGTGGAGACTCAGAGACTTACTCCAAATGCAATGCTGAGCTTCAGGACAAAATTATGACTGCATGTGCATTTGTTGATAGAAGATTAAAGGAATTTGTAAGGACTCAGTGAAGGGATGGCAAGGATTGTAGAAGAACTGCAAAGACGTATTAGAAATAATTTGTAATTATCTTGTAATGAAGTGTCTTTGATAATTAGTCTAGTTTGATGTTGATTTATCTTGAAGCTTTAATGTAATGATGTATAGCTTGATGTTTGATATAGTAGTTTCATGTTGTAATATTTGACTTTTGATGTAATGAACTTATCTTATACTTAATGAATATCTTTTGATCCTTGAAAAATCTATCAATTTTGTCATTTTACTTAACCCTTCTTGATCTTTTTGTTGATTACAAAAAAGGGGGAAGTTATGTAAGCATTTCCTAATCGTATATGCATTGAATGTAAAACAAAAAAGAGGAGAAATATTTAGCTTTTGTATATGCATTGGATCAAGTAAGCTCAATTAAGCTTAATTTATTGGTATCTAATTAACTGCACATAAGGAGAGGCAATTAAAATTGGTATCAAACATTAAAATTTTCTGTTAAAAGGAAGAACAATTGTTAAATTGAACATCATAGGGGGAGCTACCTCATTCAGGGGGAGCTTACCTGTGAGGGACAAACATTTGAGAAAATTGGAGTGAGAATCCTATTGTTTACTCATGCATATACTCAATGTTTTTATAATCATCAAAAAGGGGAGATTGTTGACCCAATTATTGATTTTGATGATTAATAAAAAGATATGAGTATATTCATTTTATTACTAATAGATTTAACAAGTGTTTCAGGGCTTAAAAAGATTTGATCAATCAAAAAGGATAAAGAAATACGTTTTTGAATCAATTGCCAGAAGTATGTTTCAAAATTCAGAGCCTGGAGTCGACACCTAGAAGGTCTGGAGCCGACCCCATGGCGGATCAGATGCTTTCCTGATTTTTGGCACGGTCAGGAGTCGACACTCAGAGTTTCGGAGCCGACACCTAGATTTCAGGAGCCGACACTTACAGTCTCTGGAGCCGACTCCAATACGAGAACAGAAAGCATGTTTTTGGACTACTCTGGAGCCGACACTTACAGTTTTCGGAGCCGACTCCCGAATGCGACGAGCCGACACTTACCTTTTTTGGAGCCGACTCCTCAACGAACTTTTACTTTCTATTTTTGGATACTCGACTTGGAGCCGACACCTGAAAAGTTGGAGCCGACTCCAACCTGTCAGGAACGGATTTTCAAAGTGTCAGAACGGCCTCCAACGGTAATATTTTCTCACCTAATCTCTAACGGATACTTTTCTTGTGTAGGAGGAATCCAAGGATAGAAATAACGGCTAGTTTTTCACCTAATCTTGGATAAAAGAAGAATCTATAAAAGGGGAGTCCGTCCGTTTGAAAAAATGACGAAGAAAAAAAAATAGAGAGAAAACAAATTGAAAAAATCCGAGAAGTCTTGAGCAAGAAATCAAGAGGAAAGAGTTAAAGTTCAAATCCATCAACTCCAGAAAGCTCAAAGAGAAATCCAAGGCATTCAAGTTCAAAATCGGAGGATTTTCCAAAAGAAGAAAAAGAGAGCCAAAAGCCCTATTTTTCCCAACTTCTCATCTGCAATCTTTGTGAAGAATCCGAGCTGAGGCCTGATTCAACATCTCAAAGGAAAGAGGAAAAGAAGAAAAGAAGAAAAGCTCAAATCAACTCTGCTTCAAACAGGCTTTTCTAACCTTGTTTATTTATATTGAATATTTGCTCATTTGAGGAGCTGTTTGTTATTGTAAACTCTATTCTCATTTGTTTTTGCTAGTTCAATCAGGGGATTGAATTAGTGGAGTAGTATACCTCGGGTCAAGCTAATTAGCTTGGGTTTGGGTTTTGTGCTGGTGAGCCCAGAAAACTAGCTGGGTTCGTTGTGATCCCGTGGGAAACAACAAGTTTTGAGTTGTGAGCTTGTAAAACAACTCGGCTGTAATCTAGTAGATTATAGTGTGGACCCAAGTGGTACTTGGGAGTGGATGTAGGTGTTGGATACACCGAACCACTATAAAATCCTTGTGTTTGCCGTGTTTTGATTCTCTCTCTCTATCTCTTTGTTTGTGGTTAATATTTATCCTGCACTTAATCTTGTGTATTCCAAAGCCAATCGTTTTAAAAGGTTAAATTTTTTAAGAACCCAATTCACCCCCCCCCCTTCCCCCTCTTGGGTTGCCATCTGAGCCAATAGGAAAAGTCTCTTAGATGAAAGAGCTACTGATGTTGGAGCTACAGCACCTTCTGAGGCAGGTCCTTCAGTGAGGCTTCCTTCACCAGAACCTAGCAGATCATCACCGCCATTGGCACCTACTTCCGTCCCTGCATCTATACCAGTGTCTGTTCCCTCTGTTGGTTTTTCTGATGTTTAACTGGAGCAACTTAAAGGATTATTTAGCACTCACAAGGAAGAAATGAAAACTGAATTTGACAATAGTCTGATGAATTTAAGAGAAATGTTTTACTCTTTGGATGAGAGAGTTAGCAAAATTGAGTCCACCCTTGGAGCCTCCGCAGATTCTTTGAAGAATGATCTCAAGAATATTTTTGAAGAACTTAAAGAGATTGGAGGTGATTCAGAAACATATTCCAGATGCAATGCAGAGCTTCAAGACAAAATTGTTACTGCATGTGCATTTGTTGATAGAAGACTGAAGGAATTTGTCAGAACTCAAAGTGAAGGAATGAAAAAATAGTAAAAGAATTGCAAAGACTACTTAGAACTCATTTTTGATTATATTGTAATGAAGTTCCTTTGATGTTCTTAAAAGATGATGTTTAGTTTAGTTTGATGTTGATTTACTTTTTACTGAAATTTTGATGTAATGAAATTTTTTCTATGTAATATGATGTTATGCTTGACTTTGTGAAGTATGTAATGAACTTTTTGATACTTAATGAATATCATTTGATCTTTGAATCATCTCTTAATTTTGTCATTTAATTTGACACTTCTTAACCTTTTTGTTGATTACCAAAAAGGGGGAGAAGTATTTGATATATGTATATGCATTGGAACGAAGAAGTCAATTGATATTTAATTGACTGTATATGGCGAAGAAGCTTAATTGACTTAAATTGATAATTCTATATGTACATTAAAAAGAAGAAGCTTAATTGACTTAATTTGATATGTATATTTTAATTGGTATCAAACACTGAACACATACGAGAAGTAATTGATAGTTGTATATGTGTTTACTGTTAAAGGAAGAAAAGATGTTAAAATAAGTATCATAGGGGGAGCTACTTCATTTAGGGGGAGCTTACCTATGACCTAAATATTTAAGAAATTTGATTTGAAACTCTTATTGTTTAATCATGCATATACTCAATGTTTTTATAATCATCAAAAAGGGGAAGATTGTTGACCCAATTATTGATTTTAATGATTAACAAAAGATAAGCTTACCTATGAGACCTAAATATTTAAGAAATTTGATTTGAAACTCTTATTGTTTAATCATGCATATACTCAATGTTTTTATAATCATCAAAAAGGGGGAGATTGTTGACCCAATTATTGATTTTAATGATTAACAAAAGATATGAGTATATTCACTATGTTTCTGACATATTTAATAAGTGTTTCAGGGATTAAAAACATTTAATCAATCAAAAGGAATAAGTTTTGAATCAAATTTTAAAGGAATTTTTTAAAGTTCAGAACTTAGAGTCGACACCCAAATAGTCAGGAGACGATCCCCAAGGCGTATCAGAAGATTTTTGGATTTTTGGCACGGTGCGGAGTCGACACCCAGAGTTTTGGAGCCGACTCCAACCTGAGATACAGAGAAGTGTATTCTGTTTCAGTTTTTGGAGCTGACACTTAGAATTCGGGAGCCGACACCTAAGAGTTCGGGAGCCGACACCTGAGTTTCTGGAGCTGACTCTAACCTAGAACAGAGAACGTGTTTTTATGGACATTTTTGGAGCTGACACCCTTGGATTCCGGAGCCGACTCTCGAAAGCGATGAGCCGACACTTAACTTTCTCGGAGCCGACTCCTCAACAACTTTTTATTTGCTATTTTTGGACACCTGATCTGAAGCCGACACCTAAAAAGTTGGAGCCGACTCCAACCTGTCGGGAACGGATTTTTAATTGTCAGAACGGACTCCAACGATAATATTTTTTTACCTAATCTCTAATGGCTATTTTTCTTTGTGTGTAGAAGTATCCAAGCATCTCATAACGGCTATATTTTCCACCTAAACTTAGATTAAGAGATCTATAAAAAGGAAAAAATTATCCATTTGAAAAAGTAGAGAACATAGAGAGAAGAGACTGAAAAAAAAAATTCAAAAAATCTTAAGAGAAAAATCAAAGAGGAAAAGACTCAGAGCTCAAATCCATCAATCCCAAAAAGTTTAAAGAGAAATCCACAAGCTTCTCAAGATCAAATCAAGGAGATTTTCAACGTTAGAAGAAAGAAAGCAAAAGCCCCAAATCCTCAACTTCTCAACTGCAACTTTTAGTGAAGAATCTGAGCTGAGGCCCTGATTCAATCTTTCAAAGGAGAAGAGGAAAAGAGGAAAAGAAGAAAAGCTTACTTTCAAACGCTTCATTCAGGCTTTCCTATCCTTGTTTATTTATTTATATATTTGCTCATTTAAGGAGTTATTTTGTATTCTAAACTCTATTTTCCATTTGAGTTAGCTAATTCAATCAGGGGATTGAAATAGTGGAGGTAGTATACCTCGGGACAAGCTAAGGATATCTTGTGTTTGGGTTTTGTGCTGGTGAGCCCAATAAAACCAGCTGGGTTCGTTGTGATCCCGGGGGAAACAATAAGTTTTGAGTTGTGAGCTTGTAAAACAACTCGGCTGTAATCAAGTGGATTATAGTGTGGGCCCAAGTGCTACTTGGGAGTAGATGTAGGTGTTGAATACACCGAACCACTATAAAATCTTTGTGTTTGTCGTGCTTTGTCTCTTTGTCTCTCTATCTCATTTATTTATGCTCAGCACTTATCTATACGTTGCACTTAAGCACTTTCATATCAGAGCACTTAGTTTTAAAGAGCTAAAAAATTTTTTAGAACCTAATTCACCCCCCCCCCCCCCTCCCTCTTGGGTTGCCATCTGGGCCAACAATAATGAGCTGTGCCCCTCAAAGCATCTCAATAACTGAGAGATCTCTCAGTGTCAAGGTCACTATATGATTTTTATGAAGCTTCGTGCTTAATTGGCAGGACAAGGACATGCAGTTGGAGAGATTTAATCTGAGGGATGATGAGGAATGCAAAAGTTGAACTTTGCTTAGATTATTCATAATTGAAATGGTACATGTTTTTTCTCTGCTTGTTTCAAATTTTCAAAGGGATTTCCCTCTTTATGAGCAGCAACTTAGTAATCTTTCATTATTTCTTAGCAGAGGACTACCAAATCATTTTTGTTTCTATAGATGGATTTTTGTGGCAGTTGATAGTCTCAACAAAAGAATCACGGTCTGGCTGGAGTTTTATTATCATAGAATTCCTCTGCTGTCACACCTTTATTTGGGGTGTTACCTTCCATTGAAGAGTAAAATGAATCTGATTTTTATCAGGCAACTAGTAGCAAAACATAATTATCAATCAGATCTGCTTGTTGTGTTATGATGTTACTTTCTATATGAGGTTCTAGCAATGTAACTTTCTGTATTTGGTTGAGTTTCTTTTGATTGTTAGACATGAAATTTCTCCAGTTTTTCAAGCTCATTCCCCTTGATGTGGTTGCAGAAAAGCTGCAAGTGCCACCACTCAGCTTCTTGCAATAGCTTGTTGAATGCTTCATATGCCCAGTGACTGAAAAATTACGTTATTCCTTAACATGCTTTAAAGGTAGGTGTGCAGTAAACACTTGATTATATCATGCAGATAAGGCTGTCAGATTGATGAGTTGATATTCTATGGTTGTATAAGAAATTTGTGATTTTTCCTATAACAATAAATCAAACTTAAACTATAATGTTGGGTTTGATTATGGTAAAATAAATGATATTATTTAGGATGGGCATAATAGAGAAATTATAGATGTTGCATTGACTAGTGATGGGTTGAAGGCAAACTTATGAGATAGTATGGACATGTAAAAAGAAAATAATAATTAAGTTGAGGAAAAGACCTCTACTAACATGGATGGAAGTTGAAAAGGATTTTGGAAAGTTTGTGATAAATAGGATTTGTAATTTACATGTCGACTTGGTCCTGAATAGAGCAGAGTGGAGGAAGCAGATTCATGTAGCCGACCCCATGTAGTTGGGAAAAGGCTTAGATGAGTTGAGTTCAGTTGAGTTGAGTTGTGATAAATAGGATAATGACATAGAGGATTCACATATAATTAGGACAAAAAAATGATAAATATGATTAAAGCAATCTTATCAACTATTGTTAGTTCATGGAGTTTGCTGTGCCTATTCTAAAGCTAATAGCTTCTCACAATCTTTAACGAACATGTTATTTAGTTCATCACAATTATTAAATCTGATTCAAAACTTGCAAAGACACTACAAGAAAAATAAATATTGCAACGCCCAAATGCGTCGCAATTGCGTTGCTAAACATGCTATTGCGACGCAATAGCGACGCAATGACGGCGTCGCTCAGATGTCCGTCGCAATATCCATTTGTCACAATTGCATCGCAATATTGCAACTCTCTGCGATGCAACATTGCATCGCAATACTGCGACGCATGCAAATGCGTCGCTAAATTTAAAATTAATTTTTAATACCAAAAAAATTATTATTAAATATTGTGACGCACTAAATTGCGTTGCAATATTGCGACGCATCTAGCTGCGTCGCAATATTTAATAATAATATTTTTGGTATAATAGCGATGCAATTTGAGTCGCTAATGCGTCACAAATAAAAATTATTTTAAAATATTACGACACAAGGTCATTGCGTCGTAATATTTATTAAAAAAATTTTAGATAAAATAGCGACGCAATTTTAGTCGCTAATGCGTCGCTATTAAATTTATTTTTAAATTATTACGATGCCAAGTCATTGCATCGCAATATTTAATAATAATATTTAAAAATATTAGCGATGCAATTTCAGTCGCTAATGCGTCGCAATTTTGTTTTTAAAAAAATATAAAAGATTAAAAATTAAAATGGTTAATACAATTTCGCTAAATCTAAATATTGATAGAAACATTTTTCACTCAATCCAAATAATAATAAATTTTTAAAAATAATTCATATATTAAAATTTTGAAGTTTTTACAACATAAAAAAAGAAAAGAAAAATACATCAAGAATCTGGGCGATCACGTGGAGGTTGTGGAGGCTGAAGACTCTGCGACAAGCGGCTAACCATATCCCGCAAATAATGCATCTCATCTCGCATGTCTGCAATCTCCTGATCCCGGCCTCGCATACGATCCTCAAAATCCTGCTCGACCTCCTGGCGAATCTCCTCTGTAATAGATCTGCGAAGGTCGTGTAAACGCTCGAGAGGAAGATCACCAGGAACTCGCGAGCTGGAGGCCTGATGGAGAAAATATGTAGAAGCTCTAGTGCCCAGACCATAGACCCTGCGGTCTCGTGGCTGGGCACCAACAGCCTCCAAAAACACACGCCGACTCCTATGCTGAGAGTTCGACGGGCGTCTCCCCATCAGTAGAGTCGACCTGCGATGCCTGGGAGCGAAGCTCCTTGACTCGTGTCTTGAAATTATGAAATCAACAATAAATGAGTTAATAAATTTCTTGAAATAAAATTTTAGAAATTAAATAGATACTACATAAATCTAATTTCTTACCGCAACCTCCCGTGATCGCGTGTCGACCCAGGAACTGTCCCTCCTGGTGTGTCGCCCTAAATAGACGAAACTCACCAGGATCTCCGCCCTCCTGCTCAGACTATAACAATAAAAAAAATGATATTAATACAAATATTTGTAAATAACTAAATAGTAATTAAAATATTTATGTTTCTTACCATACGCCGTCTATGCTCCTAAATCGAAATGGAGCCCGAAGTATGGTGGGAGAGACCCGTGCCAGGACCGCCCTTCTCAGATCGACGGTTCATGCTGGCTGATGCGGACCTCCTACGCCAGCCATCGGACTCCCAGGCCTGCTGCCACTCGTGCCAAATACCCTCTAGCACGTGCACAGGACGCTGACCCGATGACCTCCAATGATGAAGCATGTTGGAGTATCGGCGTCGCGTCAGAGCCTCCCATGCTGCCCTAATGGCATCATGGCTGGCGGATCCCACGTAAACTTTTTCTGCATTAAAATAAATAGTTAGTTTTTGAATTTATTAAGTTTAAGAAATTTTATATCATTGATAAATTGTATTTAATAAGTTTACCTGAAACTCAGAAAAATAAACTCCCTCGTGGCTGGAGATACGTGGCACCAATCGTAGGCACTGGGATCTGCATGCCTCTGAAATACGGCGCTGATGTGGCTGGATACATGATGCTGCTCAATGAATCTGTTAAAAAATGCATGTTTATAAGTAATTGACTTAAAAACATAAACATATATTTTTAATTAGTATATACTTACATCCCCTGAGCATCAAGTTGAAGTACAGTGCGGCCGATGGTGGAAGAACTCTCGGAGGTATGTGCCGATCGACTGGATGGTAATACTGCTGGAGAGATCGAAGGCTACGCCTCTGCTGGAGATCCAAACTCTCCATCTCCGATGCTCATGTGATCTGATGTAGCAGGGCTACGTCCCTGCTCACTCCGTCTGTCGTCGGTAGATCTACCTCTGCCCGTCATACTGAAAATACTAAAGATTCACACAATTAAATTATGATTAATGATTGACTATGTAAGAATTTAACACTTATAAAAAAAGTTAAATTTTAAATAACCTTTATGTTTAATCGGTGTCATTTGTTTCGTGAAATGTTGGTTCAACATCCGATGCCGTATCGGATTGCGAATCAGTTTCATTATCATCGGAAGGAAAACCGAACATTTGCATCCGTAATTTCTTGGACATCACCATTTGGATCTCTAAGTGATGTTTCAGGAGCCCTTATGTCGTCCTCAATTGCATGCATTTCCATCTCATCCTCTTGAAATGTAGGGCACTCGGCTGATTGACTTGATGAACTCTCCTCTAATACGATTGTTGAACGTGGGACGATTTAGAAACGGCCCACCAATCTCGCTTGTCGTTGCGCAAACTTTGATATCAGAAATCTCACCCACGATGATTACTAGCAGACTAACATATTGCAAGAAATATTTCCAAACTGTCCACCAGGACAATTTGAGAATTTGCAAGACTAAGGCTTACAAATTCTCAAACGGGTCTAAAGGTTATAGTGCTGTGATTATGGAAGTCCGAAGACAATCGAACTTATGCTTGTTATTCTTAACTTCTTGTGAATTATACATGTAATCACTAAATTTTTAAGATTATTGTGTCAAATACAAATGTTTGTGAAGACTAAAATGTAAATCATTGAAACTACTAATTTGTTGCTAGAAATAAATAATATTACAACAAGACTTTTTATTTAGCATTACATAATTTAATGCATCATTCAGTTTGCAGCAGAATATAATAATCAAGACATAACAAATGTAAATAAGTACAAATGCACAAATACTATTGCATAAACATTCTGCTTAAATTAATTATTGCATAAACATTATGCAAATTAAATAATAATACAACAAGACTTTCTATCTAGCATTACAAATATTATTGAATAATCAAGACATAACAATCAGTCTATCCAAATAGCTCGTGGCCCCCCCTAACTATTTTTTTTTTTTGGAGTGACAGTGGCCTGGCCAGCCACGGCAGCGGCTGTGGCCGCCTTGTCCGGCCGCGGCCACGGCCGTGGCCGGACAAGAAAAAAAGGGGGGACGAGATTTTTTTGTGACAGTGGCCTGGCCACTGTGGCCAGGCCACTGCCGGCCATGGCAGCGGCCATGGCTGGAGAAGACGGCCATGGCAGCGGCCGTGGCCGCCTTGTCCGGCCGCGGACACGGCCGTGGCCGGACAAGAAAAAAAGGGGGGGCGGGGGGGTTCCCCCCCCTGTTAAGAAAAAAAAAAAAATTTGTGACAGTGGCCTGGCCACCGTGGCCAGGCCACTGCCGGCCACGGCAGTGGCCGTGGCCGGAGAAGACGGCCACGGCAGCAGCCGTGGCCGCCTTGTTCGGCCGCGGACACGGCCGTGGCCGGACAAGAAAAAAAGGGGGGGGCGGGGGTTCCCCCCCCCCTGTTAAGAAATTTTTTTTTGTGACAGTGGCCTGGCCACCGTGGCCAGGCCACTGCTGGCCACGGCAGCGGCCGTGGCCGCCTTGTTTGATCGCGGCCACGGTCGTGGCCGGACAAGAAAAAAAGGAGGGGGGCGGGGGGGTTTCCCCCCTGTTAAGAAATTTTTTTTTTTGTGACAGTGGCCTGGCCACTGTGGCCAGGCCACTGCCGGCCACGGCAGCGGCCGTGGCCAGAGGGAAATTATTTAAAAAAAATTTTTTTGAGAGTGTGGGGGCTTACCTTGGACGAGAGAAGAAGCCGGAGTCAGATGAGAATGCCGGGGAGCCGGAGCACACAGGGGAGGCGCCGGAGCAGCGAGGTGGGAGCCGAAAATTTTTAGAGCACGGCAGCGGCTAGGTCAAGATGGGGAAGAAGAAGAAGAAGGCTGGCTTATATATAAGTAATTAGCGACGCAATAATTTGCGTCGCTATATGGTCACAATATTTTTTTTTAAATTATTATTAGCGACGCATTAATGCATCGCTAATCCATCGTTAATATGGTTTTATTATAATTTTATGAAAAAATAACGACGCCAATAATTGCATCGCTAATGCGTCGCTAACTTGGCGCCAATCCGACGGAAAATTTATTTTTATTTTCTAAGCATTGCATCGCTAAGGCGTCGCAATATTTTTTAATATTTTTAATTGATTAAAATAATAACTTATTACAATAATTGTGACGCAAGCAATGCATCGCAATAATTTTTAAATATTTATAAATAAAAATATTTAAAATTTATGATAATAATTGTGACGCAAAATTGCGTCACAATAATTTTTTAATATTTTTAATTAGATATATGTATTTTAAAAAACATTGCGATGCATATTTGCGTCGCAATATTATTTTCTTTTATTTATTAATACTGATAAAAATCATATTTACTTAAAATAATTGCAACGCATATATTTCATCGTAATATTTATTTATTTTTTTTTTCTAAAATGCGTCGCTACGGCATCGCAAAATTTTTTAATATTTATAAATGATAATATTTATAATTAATGTTAATAATTGTGATGAAAAATTAGGTCGTAATATATTTTATAAAATTTTTAATTACATATATTTATTTTAAAACATTGTGACGTAACTTATGTGTCGCAATATTATATTTCTTTTATTTATTAATACTAAAAAAATTTGTATTTACTAAAAATAATTGCGACGCATACATTGCGTCGCAATATTTGTTTATTTTTTTCCTAAAATGCGTCACTACGGAGTCGCAAAATTTTTTAAATATTTATTAATGATAATATTAATAATTTATGATAATAATTGTGATGACTTATTGCGTCGCAATAATTTTTTAATATTTTTAATTAGATATATTTATTTAAAAATCATTGCGACACAAATTATGCGTCGCAATATTATATTTTTTTATTTATTAATACTTATAAAAATTATATTACTAAAAATATTGCGACGCATACATTGCGTCGCAATATTTGTTTAATTTTTCTTCTAAAATGCATCGCTACGGCATCGCAATAATTTTTTAATATTTTTTTAAACTTTTTTATAACTTTTTTTTGAGTAATTATAAGTGATCCGACGGTTGCGATCGATCCAGGCCATGATCGATCCCAGTCGGCGATGATCCGACGGTTGTGATCGATCCAAGCCGTGATCCCGATCGGCCATGATCAATCTCGGACCGTTGCAATCCGTCCGAGATCGGCGATGGTCCGACGGTTGCGATCGATCGAAGCCATGATCCCGATCGGCCATGACCAATCTCGAACCGTGGCAATCAGTCCGATCGGCAACGATCCGACGGTTGCGATCGATCCAAGCCCTAATCCCGATCGGCCATGACCGATCCCGAACCGTTGCAATCCGTCCGAGATCGGCAATAATCTGACGGTTGTGATCGATCCAAGCCCTGATCCCGATCGGCCACGACCGATCTCGGACCGTGGCGATCGGTCCAAGATCGCTGGCGATCCAACGGTTGCAATCGATCCAAGCCCTGATCCCGATCGGCCACGACCGATCTCGGACTGTGGCGATCAGTCCGATCGGCAACGATCCGACGGTTGTGATTGATCCAAGCCCTGATCCCGATCGGCCACGATCGATCCCAGACTGTTGCGATCGGTCCAAGATCGCTGGCGATCCGACGGTTGCGATCGATCCAAGCACTGATCCCGATCGTCCATGACCGATCTAGGACCGTGGCGATCGGACCGATCGGCGTCGATCCGATGGTTGCCATCGCTCCAAGCCCTGATCCTGATCCGCCACGACCGATCTCGGACCACGGTGATCAATCCGATCGGCGACGATCCGACGATTGCGATCGATCCAAGCCATGATCCTGATCGGCCACGACCGATCCTGGACCGTTGCGATCGGTCCGAGATCGCTGACGAACTGACTGTTGCGATCGAACCAAGCCCTGATCCCGATCGGCCACGACTGATCTCGGACCGTGGCGATCGGTCCGATCGGCACGATTCCGATGGTTGCGATTGATCCAAGCCCTGATCCCGATCGTCCATGACCGATCTCGGACCGTGGCAATCCCACTGATCGACGTCAATCCGACGGTTGCCATCGATCGAAGCCCTGATCGATCCCGGTCGACGATCAACGATCTCGGACCGTCGCGATCGATCCGATAGGAGACAATCCGATGGTTGCGATCGATCCAAGCCATGATCCCGATCGGCCACGACCTATCTCGGACCATTGCAATCCGTCCGAGATCGGCGACGATCCGACGGTTGCGATCGATCCAAGCCCTGATCCCGATCGGCCACGACCGATCTCAGACCGTGGCGATCGGTCTGATCGGCAATGATCCAACGGTTGCGATCAATCGAAACCCTGATCCCGATCGGCAACGACCGATCCCGGACCGTTGCGATCGGTCCAATATCGCTGGTGATCCGACGGTTGCAATTGATTCAAGCCCTGATCCCGATCGGCCACGACTGATCTCGGACTGTGGCGATCGGTTCGATCAGCAACGATCCGACGGTTGCGATCGATCGAAGCCCTGATCCCGATCGGCCACGACCGATCTCGGACCGTGGCAATCGGTCCGATCGGCAACGATCCGATGGTTGTGATCGATCCAAGCCCTGATCCCGATCGGCCATGACCGATCCCGGACCATTGCAATCGGTCCAAGATCGCTGGCGATCCGATGGTTGCAATCGATCCAAGCCCTGATCCCGATTGGCCACGACTGATCTCGGACCGTGGCGATCGGTCCGATCGGCAACGATCCGACGGTTGCGATCGATCGAAGCCCTGATCCTGATCGTCCATGACCGATCTCGGATTGTGGCAATCGGTCCGATCGGCATGATCCAACGGTTTTGATCGATCCAAGCACTGATCCCAATCGGCCACGACCGATCCCGGACCGTTGCGATCGATCCAAGATCGCTGGCAATCCGACGGTTGCGATCGATCCAAGCCCTGATCCTGATCGGCCACGACCGATCCCGAACCGTTGCAATCGGTCCAAGATCGTTGGCGATCCGACGGTTGCAATCGATCCAAGCCCTGATCCCGATCGGCCACGACTGATCTCGAACCGTGACGATCGGTCTAATCGGTAACGATCCGACAGTTGCGATCGATCAAAGCCCTGACCCCGATCGGCCACGATCGATCTCGGACCGTGGCAATTAGTCCGATCGGCAACGATCAGATGGTTGCGATCAATCCAAGCCCTGATCCCAATCGGCCACGACCGATCCTGGACCGTTGCGATCGGTCCAAGATCGCTGGCGATCCAACGGTTGTAATCAATCCAAGCCCTGATCCCGATTGGCCACGACTGATCTTGGACCGTGGCGATCGGTCCGATCGGCGATGATCCGACGGTTGCGATCGATCCAAGCCCTGATCCCGATCATCCATGACCGATCTCGGACCGTGGCGATCGCACCGATCGGCCTCAATCCGATGGTTGCCATCGATCGAAGCCCTGATCGATCCCGATCGGCGATCAACGATCTTGGACTGTCGCGATCAATCCGATAGGCGACAATCCGACGGTTGCGATCGATCCAAGCCGTGATCCCGATCGGCCATGACCGATCTCGGACCGTGGCGATCGGTCTGATCGGCAATGATCCGACGGTTGCGATTGATCCAAGCCCTCATCCCGATCGGCCATGACCGATTCCAGACCGATGCGATCGGTTTGAGATCGCTAACGATCCGACGATTGCGATCGATCCAAGCCCTGAT
>UESW01004532.1:800487-838572 GCA_900491605.1 Calamus simplicifolius | reverse complement strand
GATCGATCCAAGCCCTGATCCCGATCATCCATGACCAATCTCGGACCGTGGCGATCGCACCGATCGGCGTTGATCCGACGGTTGCCATCGATCGAAGCCCTGATCGATCTCGATAGCGATCAACGATCTCGGACCGTCGCGATCGATCCGATAGGCGACAATCCGACGGTTGCGATCGATCCAAGCCATGATCCCGATCGGCCACGACCGATCTCGGACCATGGCGATCGATCTGATCGGCGACGATCCGACGGTTGCGATCGATCCAAGCCCTCATCCCGATCGGCCATGATCGATTCCAGACCGATGCGATCGGTCCGAGATCGCTGATGATCCGACGGTTTGCGATCGATCCAAGCCCTGATCCCGATCGGCCACGATCGATCTCGAACCGTGGCGATCGGTCGATCGGCGACGATCCGAGGGTTGCAATCGATCCAAGCCGTTATTCTGATCGGTCACGATCGATTTTGGACCGATCGCTATTTAACATAATTAATTTTTTTAAATACATGCGACGCAAAAGGTTGCATCGTAATTTTTTATATGATAATTATTTATATAAAAATTAATTTTAATTATAATAATTATGATGCAACAAATGCGTCGCTATATTAAAACTAATTTCTCTAATTAATTTTTTGGTTTATTGCGTCGCTAATGCGTCGCTATTTAACATAATTAATTTTTTAAAAACATTGCAACACACTGTGTTACGTCGCAATTATTTTTTCTCATATTTATACTTTATAAAATTTGATTTTATTTAAAATAATGCGACGCATTTATTGCGTCGCTAAATGAAAAAATAATTTTTCTAATTTCTGGTTTATTGCGTTGCTAATGTGTCGCTATTTAAAATATTTAATTTTTTTTAAAACATTGTGACGCACTGAGTTGCATCGTAATTTTTTTTAATATTTATACTTTAAATTTTAATTTTATTTAAATTATTTGCGATGTAATTAGTGCGTCGCTAAATTAAAAATATTTTTTTTAATTTTTTGGTTTATTGCATCGCTAATGCGTCGCTATTTAATATATTAATTCTTTTAAAACCATTGCGACGCCTGTGTTGCGTCGCAATATTTTTTTCTGATATTTAAATTTTATAAAATTTAATTTCATTTAAATTATTTGCGACACAATTGGTGTGCGTCACTAAATTAAAAATAATTTTTCTAATTTTCTAGTTTATTGCGTCGCTAATGCGTCGCTATTTAACATATTTAATTTTTTTAAAAATATTGCGACGCACTGTGTTGCATCGCAATATTTTTTTGATATTTATATTTATAAAAAATTAATTTAAAAATATTGCGATACATTATTTGCGTCGCAATATTAAAAAATTAATTTTCTTGATTTTCTGGTTAATTGAGTCGCTAATGCGTCGCTAATGGCGTTGCAATATTTTGTTATCACAGAGGCGTCGCAAAGTGGTCGGAATTTAGCGATGCATAATTGCATCGCTAAATTTGCGTCACTATTTCAGTATTTTCTTGTAGTGTAATAGCAACGCATTTAGCGACGCATATTTATGTATCGCTAAATAACGACGTAAGTCTGCGCTAACGTGGCAAATTAGCGATACAATAAATGTGTCGCTAAATAGCGAACATAACCCCCCTCTCCCAGCCCCCTCCCCTGGCGATCACCGTGGCCGGCGAGCGCGGGGCACGGCCCCGGCCATGGCCGGCGAGAGGGAGGGAAGGGGGAGGGGGTGTTTTAAAATTTTTTGGCCGTGGTTGGCGAGAGGGGAGCAGAGGGGGAGGGGGAGGGGGAGGGGGATTGGGGGGTTTAATTTTTTTTTCCTTGGCCGTGGCCAGCCCACAGCCAGGCAAAAAAAAATTATAAAACCCACCCCCTAGCCCTTGCCCCCTCCCCCTATCGCCAGTCACGGCCGTGGTCGTGGCCGCTTGGTGGCCGGCCATGGCCTGGCCATAGTCCGTGGCCAGGACACGGCCAGGCCATATATATATATATATAACCCACCCCACCCAACCCCCCCCCCCCCCCCTCACCCAGCCCCCCTACCCATCTATTAGGCCGGCCGTGGGCTGGCCTAGCGGCCGATCTCTGCCTGGCCACACCCCGTGGCCATGCCATGGGCAATCTATATATTATAATACATATTAACATATATTAGTTTATAATATTATAATATAAATAATAAATTATGGTATTCTAATAAATAATTATTGCAATATAACATCATTATAATATTAGCGAATTAGTGATTCTGATAGTAAATTAATTAAATAAATTTCTAAATGATTAATTAGTGATTTTGTATTAAATTAATTAAGCTATGATTAATTAGTGATTTTATATAATTATTGTTGAATTTCTCATGTTAAACTAAGCATGGTAGTTTATTGGTGAACATTTTACATATATTGTTGCATCTTATTTTTGTTATGAAATGGTTTTGACTTGACTTGATTTAAGTTACAAGAACATGATATATTGAGATATGTTATTTTGATAATGAGATTATGTATGGCTTTAATAGATGTATGATGTGAGCACGGTTGATGTGTTATGAAAATTTTCGGTCCAGCCTGTCCAATATTAAAACCATAGTATTATTACATAATACTATGCATAAATATTGGATTAAGGTTATTATCTTGGACATAATAATCTTACGAAGTTAGTGACTATAGACCTTAATCAAAATATATATAATAGTCAAGAAAACTTTTCACAAGCATAAGTTCGATTGTTTTGGGAATTGAATATTATTTCTCGCAGAACTATAACCTTTAGACCCATTTGAGAATTTGCAAGACTAAGTCTTGCAAATTCTCAATTGTCCCAGTAGATAGTTTGAGATTATTTTTTGCAATATGTTAGTCTGCTATTAGTTATCGTCGGTTGAAATTTCAACAGTATTTTCTCATACGTTCTCCTAGTGTGACATATATGCCACATATTTAGGAGAACATATGGGAAAATGCTACTGAAATTTTAACATAAACGATGATAATTAATAGCAGAATAACATATCACAGAAAATAATCTTGAATGGGATAGGGCCTTACCTTTTAGATATGAAGTGAAGGTGGAATTAATTTAGAACACTTGCATACTTATGAAGTCTCACGAACTCCATGTGGCACGACCTTGCAGGGCAGCGACTGATAACGCATAAATAATCATCATAGATATATTAATTAATAGATTAAATTATCGTTATTATTTAATATTTAATTATTTTATATAATATTTCAGATAAAGGCCTATCAACTTACATAGCTCAATTTTAGGAGTCCAACGATGCAAACGACACTGAAATCAAACTTAAAATGAGCTCGAAATTGAATATACAAGGATTCATTTTTGTTTGCATGCATCTTAAAGCAAACTCGGCAGATGGTCTGCCGAGTTCATCATCTTCTTTGATGCGTGGAGGTGGCGAGAGACTGATTATTTTGCCAAAAATATCACCGCTGAGAAGCTCCTCGCCGCAAAAAAGATCCTCAATACCAAAAATTACCAAAAGTGTCCTAGATTTAATGGAATTAAAGAAGAAAGCCCAGGATTTCTCTTTTATATGATTTCACGATCTGGCAACAATTAAGGAAGATATTTGAAGCTAAATTGAAAGGAGAATCATATGCAATCTCGCCACGATCCCTCCAAAATCTCTCCTCCAGGTGCCAAATCGGGAAGTAACCTTGGAGTGGAAGGAAAGCAGCCAACGCTCTCTCCGCGTCCTCACCGCATCTGAGCATCTATAAAGAGCTTCGTCTACACAGAGGAAAGGGGAGAGTTCGGAGGAGTTCCCAAGTGCTGTTCGTGAGTTCGTGAGGCATCCGTCCATGGGTTCGTGAGGCGTTGGGAGGTTCTACAAGCATTCGTGGAGGCTTTGTTCGAAGACGTTCGTGGCTTGGAGGTGTCTATGGAGGAAGAACAGAGAGCTGGGTCGGTTGAGCCCGGCTTGGTTTAGCCTATCTTCAGTTCGGTTCAGAAAGAATCTATTGCCTTCTTAATGTCAAGAAATAAAAAATTTTAATTTTAATATGCACTCTTGGATGCTATGAAATAAAACTTTTATTCATGTTTAATTCTTATTGAATTCTATTTAAGTAAAAATAATTCTTGATTGGTCTGTTCTTAAAAGGGACGGACCGTGATCTATGGGTACGGGCCATGCTCTCATCAAGATAGATCATATCGTAATTATTTTTTTACTACTAATTATCTATATTTAAATTTTTAATTACATAAATTTATTTCAAGATAACTGCTAAAGTCTCTGTGGATTCGATCCCTTACTCTCGCTACTCTATTAGTGAAATTAAGGTGTTTTAATCATTGCGCTACGACACGCATCAAATTTTGGCATCGTTGCCGGGGACTTAAGTGCGTTATTTTAAAAAAAAATTAAAATAAAAAAAAATTTATTGCAAATTTTCTCTTAATTTTATTCTTATTTTTAATTTTTGAATAGTTATCTCTTATTTTATTATTATTTTTGTTAGCTTAATTATTAGAATTTCGTATTTCTTTTTAACAAAAAAAATTATTACTTTTCTTCTTATCACAAATCCACTTTTAACCTAATCCAATTTTCTTTTAATTAACTTACCTTAAAGAGCCTGAAAAAAAAACATAAGATACTTTCCATAAAATATAATTAATTTAAAGAAATAAGAAATAAAAAAATAATAAATAATAATAAATATATATTTTATTTTTATGCTTAGATTATTTTCTGGAAAACTCAAAATTCTATAATTTATTAGGAAATTAGAAACCTAATCACAAAAATCTTTTAAAAAAAGTAAATAGATTAATTTTATTTGATAATTTCAAGAGATGGACATCTGCTTGTTGAATAGCATTTCATAATTAACTTTAAGGGCACAAATCCCTAATCAAGATAAGGTGGGGATTTCATCATCCTTTCTTGGCCCACAAACCACATCCTTCATTTTGCATTAATCCAAGCCTTTAATTCTAAGATTAACTAGACGTCGGCCCTTAAGGAACTCGAAGTTGTTACTTAATTGGTTCTGTTCTCTTACATAGTAAGCAACAAGGGACTCCCACTACCTTATCCTTAACTGGCTAGTTGATCAGCTAATTTTTAACTTGGAGGGCTCTAAGGCAGCCTTAAAAGTTAGGAGCTGTCTAGATCTAGATTAAACCTAGGATAGAGAGTCTAATCTTTGTTAACTTGATTGCTAATAATTATTAAACCCTAACTAAATTATTCTCCATTGCTCTTAGTTATAGGAATCTTTTAAGATATTTTCTTTACAATCTTCTTCTTTCTCTTCTATTACGTTAGTTAAAAAAAATTGAATTACTGTTTGCTTAGAGTGTATTGGTAGGGTATATGCTTGGTCACCGATCGTTGCAACCCACCTTATACCCTTAGATCTTGAGATAGAAAGAACTTTTAGAGCAAACAGACTCAGAATTATGGATCCTAATAACAAAAATGATCCACCACGGCAGTTAAAAGAGTATTTTACTCCTTCAAGGTATACCTACTCTCCCTGTATTCAAGTGCCTCCAGTAGAGCCTGTCAAATATGAAATTAAGTCAAGTATAATCCAAATATTATGATCTTTCTATGGCTTACAAATGAGGATCCCTACAAACACTTAGATGAATTCTTAAAAATTTGCTCAACTGTCAAGATTCAAAATTTCTTCGATGATGCACTTAGGCTTAAGTTATTCCCTTTTTTCCTAAAAGATAGAGCCAAGTATTGGTTAAATTCACTATACACTATTATAATTTCAACTTAGGATCATCTTCAGAGAGAGTTTCTTAAGAAATATTTTCCTATATGAAAAATGAATCAAATTAGAAAAGCCATAACAAGTTTTTTTTTTCAGACAAATGGAGAGATGTTTCACGAGACATGGAAGAGATTAAAAGAACTGATTAGAAAATGTCCACATCATGCCATACCCAAATGGCAACTGGTTCAGTGCTTTTATGATGGTTTGTCAGAAAAGCATCGGCAAATGGTTGATCTTCATGTGGTGGGACATTTATGTTAAAAAATGAACATGAAGCTTGGTAACTCTTTGAGACATTGAGTGAGAATTCATTACATCACATGTTAGTTGCTCGTCGAGACCCTGTAGGACCTAAAAGAGGAGAAATATATGAAATAGGTCATTCTATAGATATCTATACTAAGGTAGATGAATTATCCCATAAACTTGACCGAATTTTACAAGTTGAAAACACCTCTTCTCCATCTACTCAATTACATAAGGTTTGCATAATTTGTTCGAGTCCAACCCATTCTACAGGTGAATGTCCAGCTGCATACCAATTTCTTGAACTTATTCAGGAGCAAGCCCACCAAGCCAAACCTAATTGGCTCCTAGAACAGGAAATGATTCATATGCAAATACTTGCAATCCTGGATGGTAAAATCATTCAAATTTTTTTTGGAAACCTCAGCCTATAACCAATTCATCATCAATCAGACCTAATTATTAAGAAACCAATTTTAGAAGCATGTCATATTCACAATATACAAATATCCCACAACCTCCACCGAATAATCATCCTACTTTTGAAGACAAAGTATTACAAGCATTGAAAGGGCAAGAAATAAATACTCAAATCTTTTACTGTCACACACAATCTATTGCAAAACTAGAAACTCATATAGGTCAATTAGCCATAGCATTAAGTAGAAGGGAGGAGGGTAAGTTACCTAGTCAGCCTATTGATAACCCGAAAGGACAATTCATGGCTGAGGGTTCCAATAGTCCTGACAAATTTTCAGAACATGCTAAATCAGTCATGACTCTAAGAAGTGGAAAAATATTGAACCCACCTGAACCAACCCAGAAATTAGAAGTGGCTAAACCAGAAAATAGAAGAAATGAAGAAGAAAATGAATTTAATGATCAAGCAATCACACCTAAAGCCCCATTCCCTAGTGCTTTAGAATCTCTTTTGTTTTTGGATAAGAAGAATGTAAAAGTGAATGAGATGCTTGAGTTATTTAAGCAAGTCCAAATAAACTTACCTCTTCTCGATGCTATCAAGCAAGTTCTAGCTTATGGCAAATTTTTGAAGGATCTATGCACACAAAAAAGGAAAGCCAAGACACATATACCAAAAAAGATCCAGTTGACTGAGCAAGTCAGCTCAGTTATTTAGCAAATAACCCCATCCAAACTAAAAGATCCTGGTACCTTGATTATATCATGTGTCATAGGGAACTTCACAATCAAAAAAGCATTACTAGATTTGGGTGAGTGTAAACCTTCTCCCAAGTTTAGTGTATGAGTTATTCGGATTCGGAGAGTTAAAATCCACGACGATAACACTACAATTGGCAGATAGATCAATCAAAGTACCTCATGAAATATTGGAAGATGTATTAGTGAAGGTAGATGAATTTTATTTTTCTGTCGATTTTTATGTGATAGATATGGAATCTAACGGTAATCCTAACCAAATTCCCATCATTCTTGGAAGACCTTTTCGGGCTACTGCTAATGCATGTATAAATTGTAGAACGAGTGTGATGGATGTATCTTTTGAAAACAAGAAGATGAGATTAAATATTTTTAATGCTTCCCAAGGACCACCTGTGTATGATTTAAATGAAGTAAATATGATCGAAGAAGTTGTAGATAAGAAATTCCAAAGTTTTCTTGATTCGGATCCTTTACAAACATGTCTTACACATTTTGGAATAGATGACTTTGATATTGATGAGTACACCAAAGAGATAAACCTGTTATTAGAACCACCTAAGTTTGACATCATCCCTTCTTGGACTATAAAATATGAACCACTTACAACTAAACCAAGCCCTTTAATACCATCCTTGGAAGCACCACCCCAACTAGAATTGAAACATCTTCCTGCTGACTTAAAATATCCATTCCTTAGATCCAATGATACCTTTTTGGTAATCATTGCATCTACCCTAACATCTGAGCAGGAAGATAAATTGGTAGATGTACTTAAAGAACATAAAGAGATAATTGGATGGACAATAGCTGATCTTAAGGGAATCGATCCTTCCGTTTGCATGCACCACATTCATAGTGAAATTGAAGCCAAACCACATAGAGACATGCAACATAGGCTAAATCCGAACATGAGGGATGTTGTTAAGAAAGAAGTAGTAAAATGGCTTGATGCTGGTATCATTTATTCAATTTCGGATAGTCAATGGGTCAGTCTAATCTAAGTAGTATCTAAAAAGTTAGGTATTACCATGATTGAAAATAAAAAGGGCAAATCAATTCCTACTCGCACATCAACTAGTTGAAAAGTGTGTATAGATTATCGAAAGTTGAATGCCGTGACTAGGAAAGACCACTTTCCTTTGCCTTTTATCAACCAAATTCTAGAACGGCAAGCGGGATAGTTTCTTTTGTTTCTTATATGTATATTCAGGATACAATCAGGTCCCAATATTTCCTGCAGATCAAGAAAAGACCACCTTCACCTGTCCCTTTGGAACATTTGCCTTTAGATGCATGTCATTTGATCTTTGTAATGCACCAGCCACTTTTCAACAATGTATGTTGACCATATTTTCTGATATGATTGATCAATTTTTAAAAGTATTTATGGATGGTTTTTTAATTTTTGGTGCTTCATTTGATAGCTGCCTCGAGAACTTGACTAAAGTACTGAAATGATATATGGAAATGAATTTAGTCCTAAGTTGGAAGAAGAGCCATTTTATGGTTTGTGAGGGAACTGTGCTTGGACACATTGTTTCAGAGCAAGGTATTGAGGTTGATAATGCCAAGGTTGAATTGATCTCAAATCTACCACCCCCAACCTCAGTTAAACAAGTATGATCTTTCCTTGATCATGTTGATTTTTACAGACGCTTCATCAAGGATTTTAGTAAAATTTCTTGACCCTTGTGTAATTTGCTGACCAAAGATAGTTCTTTTAATTTTGATGAAGATTGTCTAACAACCTACAACATCCTTCGAATTGCTTTGATCACTGCACTAATTAACAAGACCCCAGACTGGTCCATACCCTTCGAAATTATGTGTGATACTTCTGATTATGTTGTAGGGACAGTTCTAGGATAGAAACTCAATCGAAAACCCCATGTAATTTATTATGCTAGCGAAACTCTTTCAGATGCACAAATGAACTATACTACCACTGAAAAAGAATTACTAGCAGTTGTGTTTGCCCTAGAAAAATTTAGATCATATCTGTTAGGGTCTAAAGTTTTAGTTTATTCTGATCATGCAGCATTTAGGCATCTCTTATCAAAAAAAGATACAAAACCCAGACTGATTAGATGGATCCTTTTTGTTGAGAAATTATTAAAACATAATTGCCCCAACTTTATTGATTTGATGATTTCAAAAGCCATGAGTACCTTAAAGAATAAATGTGTTTATTTATCAAAAACCTTGAGCTTATTCAAATTGAAAGGAATGGAATATCAATGGTTATATTTAATGAGTTTTGAATCCTTTAGAAAAAGGAGTTTCAAGCTCTATGCTTAAAAGATTTCAAAAAGGAACTTTTACACATTATAATTCAATCTGTGAATTCTTGAAACATGTCTTGAATCCATGCTTAATGTCATATTCAATGTATTCAAGTCGAATTTATATTTTAAATTTGTTGGGATGAATTTTAAAGTCAATCAGAACATTTTTCTGATTTTTGTATCGCTCCCGAGCCGACTCAAGGGTTTCCGAGTCGACTCCCTAGAATTTTCCGTTTTCTCGAGTCGACCCTTGGTTTTCAAGAGTCGACCCCTGCCGCTCTGTGCGAGCCGACTCCGCTCAAACACAGAAACCATGTTTTTTGAGCACTTCTCGAGTCGACTCCCCATTTTCCTCGAGTCGACTCCCGACTTTCAGGAGCCGACACTTAGTTTTCGCGAGTCGACCCTCAATGCTTAAAATGTTTCTATTTTTGGTAATCGACTTCGAGCCGACTCCCACAAAGCTCGAGTCGACTCCGCGAAATCTGGGCGCGATTTTTAACGATGACACATCAGCCCCAACGGTAAGATTTTTGAATAACGGCTATTTTTCCTTGTCTCTAACGGGATATATTTTTGCAGATTCTATAAATAGAGGAGTTCTTTTCAAATCAAAACAATCCAGAGAAAATCAAAAAGAGAGAAAAGAATATCATTTGAAAAGAGGGAAAAACAGAGCATATTGGAAAAATCTTAGCTCAAAGGAGAGTGATTCAAAAGGAGTGAAATCCAAGTGAAAGTTTCGTCTACTCCTTCTCATCAATCCACAAGAGCCAAAGAAAATCCACAAGCATTTCAAAGGTCAAATCGGAGGATTTTCAAAAGAGGAAAAAGCTTCATCTCAACTCCAAAGACTTCAACGTCAAGAATCTAGCTGAGGCGTGATTCAACACTTCAAGAGGAGTTGAAGAGAAGAAGGAAGAAAGCCCAAGCACTACCATCTGCAATACAATCAGGCTTTTCTAACCCTTTATTTTTGTACTTCATTTGTATATTTGCTCAAGGGGAGCACTTATTGTTCAAACACTATTCTTATTGTTTGCTGATTCAATCAGTGGATTGAATCAGTGGAGGTTGGTATACCTCGTTACAAGCCGGAGTGCTTGTGTTGGGTTAGTTGTGAGCCCTAGAAAAACAACGTGTAGGGTTTTGTGCTGGTAAGCCCGAGTTAAAACCAGCTGGGTTCGTTGTGCACCCGGTAAAACAACAAGTTTGAGTTGTGAGCTTGGAAAACAACTCGGCTGTAATCTAGAGAGATTATAGTGTGGACCCAAGTGAATCTTGGGAGTGGACGTAGGTGCTGGTTGCGCCGAACCACTATAAAATTATCTTGTGTTTGCCGTGCCATATTTTCTCTATCTCTATCTCTCTTTATTTGCTTGTGTATTGATTTTAGTTAGCCTCTCACTTGCACATCTTGCTAACTAATCAATTAAAGTTAAAAAGTCTTAAATTTTTAAGAACCCAATTCACCCCCCCCTCTTGGGTTGCCATCTGGGCCAACAATTGGTATCAGAGCAAGTGCTCATTTAGAATTTGATCTCACGATCAAGGGCTAAAGATCCATATGGCAACACAAATTGGTTCAAGTTTTGCTGAAGGTCATTCTACGAATCGACCTCCTTTTTTAATGGAACCAACTATTCATATTGGAAAGCTAGAATGAGATATTCATTCAAGCTTCTGATTATGAATTTGGGGAGTAATAATTAATGGACCTAGTACACCCACACACTTATTGATGGCACTATTGTTCCTAAACCCGAAAGGGATTGGAATGATAATGATAGGAGAATGGCACAACTAAATGCTAAAGCCATTAATATTTTATATTGTTCCTTAGACTCAAATGAATTCAACCGAATCTCAACTTGTAATTCCGCAAAAGAAATTTGGGATAGGTTGGAAATACTCATGAAGGAACAAACCAAGTAAAGGAATCAAAAATAAACATTTTGGTTCACAAATATGAATTGTTTACAATGGAACAAACTGAAACCATCACATGCATGTTCACTAGATTTACTGATATTGTGAATGGTTTGAAAAGTCTTGGTAGAATTTATTCTAATGCTGATCTTGTGTAAAATTCTTAGGTCACTACCAAGATCGTGGGAAGCAAAAGTCACTGCCATCCAAGAAGCAAAGGACCTCAATGCACTACCTTTAGAGGAGCTTCTAGGATCCTTAATGACCCACGAGTTAACAATGAAGCAGCATGTTGAGGAGGAACAAAAAGAAGGAAAACCTTGCCCTCAAGACTGCAGAAATGGAAGAGAGCAGCAGTGAAAGTAATGATGAAGATGATGAGGAAACTGCTCTCTTGGCCAAAAAATTCAGAAAGTTTATGAGAAAAAGGCCCTTCCATAAAAAGAAATTTGGAGCAAGATTTGAAGGAGAAAAGGATAAGAAAAGGACAAGGAGAAAGAAAAAGAAAAAGAGCCCTTAGTATGTTATGAGTGCAAAAAGCCAGGGCACTTTAGTATGACTGTCCTTTGCTGAAAAAGGCCTACAAGAAAAAGAAGAAAGCATACATGGCAACATGGTCTGAAGAATCTTCCTTCCGAAGAAGATGAGCAAAAGGAAGTTGCCAATATTGTTTCATGGCCAACGACGACGACAACGACAATGAGGTAAGTTCTGAAAACTCAAATGATGATTTTACATTTGATGAAATGTTTGAGGCTTTCAATGAACTTATGATTGATTTTAAATCCTTAAAGAAAAAGTATAAGTTTTTGAAAAATGACAATATTAGTTTAGCTAAAAGTAAAAATGAATTAGCTTTAGAAGTTAAGAACTTAACTAATGAAAAAGAAGAACTTAGGAAAGAAAGAGATAATCTTAATCAAGAAAAGATTTATTAAAATCTGAAACTAAAAACTCAACTAAAGATTTAAAAGATCAATAGAAACTTTAGCTTTAGATAAAGAACAGCAAGCTAAAGAAATTGACTCTCTTAAGAAAGATGTTAAAAAATATAAAGACATTGTTGAGAAATTCACTTTAAGTTCAACTAAACTTAACATGATCCTAGATAGTCAAAAAGCTGTTTTTGACAAAGCAGGTTTAGGATATAACACATTAAGGAAACAGAAATCTCTAAAGAATATTTTTATAAAAGCCAACCAAAGTAATATAACTTGTTTAAATGTAATGAAAAAGGTCATAAATCTTTGAATGCAAAACGTTAAAAATAACAACAAGTTAAATATTAAAGCTAAGAAAATATGGGTTCCGAAAGGAACAATTTTTATTGCTGCTAACCATGAAGGACCCAAGAAAGCTTGGGTACCTAAGCATAAAGTTTGATTATATTGCAGGAATGTCTTGTAGCCAAAAGATCAAAGAAAAAGTGGTACCTTGATAGTGGCTGCTCAAGACATATGACGGGTGACAAAGATGAATTCATCACCCTGGAAGAAAAGAAAGGTGGAGTTGTGACGTTTGGCGACAACGGTAAAGGTCAAATTATGGGCCTTGGTAAAGTTCGCATAACTCCATCTACATTTATTGATAATGTACTTTATGTTAATGGTTTGAAGCATAATCTAATAAGTATAAGTCAATTATGTGATAAAAATTTTAATGTTTCATTTAAATCTTCTATATGCACTGTAACTAATTCTATTGATGATAGCATTGTATTTACTGGTTATAGACATGGCAATGTTTACTTAGTTGACTTAGAAAAATTATCTTTGAGTGATCATTGCTTAATTGCTGACAATGCTAACATAAATGAAATTAGTTGGTTGTGGCATCGTAGATTAGGTCATGCAAGCACACACCTTATTTCAAAACTAATTAAAATGGATTTAGTTAAAGGATTACCTAAACTAGATTTTGAAAATAATAAAATATGTGATGCATGTCAATTTGGAAAACAAACTAGAAGTTCTTTAAATCTAAAAACATTGTTTCAACTTCTAGGGCTAGAGCTACTTCACATGGATCTTTTCGGACCAACTAGAACCACAAGTCTAGGAGGAAAGAAATATGGTCTAGTGATTGTAGATGATTATTCTAGATATACTTGGGTAATGTTTTTAGCTCACAAAGATGAGACTTTCTCGATATTCCTGAAATTCTTCAAGAAAGTCACAAATGAGAAAAACACTACTATAGTATCTCTAAGAAGTGATCATGGAACAGAATTTGAAAATCACTTATTTGAAATTTCTGCACTGAAAATGGAATTAATCATAATTTTTCAGCCCCTAGGACTCCACAGCAAAATGGTGTAGTTGAAAGAAAAAATAGGACTCTAGAAGACATGGCCCGTACCATGCTATGTGAAAGCAACTTACCAAAGTATTTTTGGGCGGAAGCAATTAACACAGCATGTTACATCTTAAACAGAGCTTTAATAAGACCAATATTAAAGAAAACACCTTATGAATTATGGAATGAAAGAAAACCAAATATAAAATACTTTCATGCATTTGGATGTAAATGTTTCATTCATAATAATGGTAAAAACAACTTAGGAAAATTTGATGCTAAATCTGATGAAGGAATTTTTCTAGGTTATTCAACAACTAGTAAGGCATATAGAATCTTTAACAAGAAAACCTTAGTAGTTGAAGAATCCATTCATGTAGTTTTTGATGAATCTTTAGCAACTGGATCTGAAAAGATTGATGATGAGGAAGATACAAACATAATTGAAAAAGATCTTGAAAAACTTAATATTGAAGTATCTTCTGATCATGAACAAGAGCTAAAGATGATGATTCACATAAGGACGATGATGTCAATATTGATCATAATGATGTAGATCTTCCAAGAGACTGGAGATATGCTCATAGTCATCCTAAGGAATTGATTATAGGCGATCCATCTCAAGGAATAAGGACTAGATCATACATGAGAAATATTAGTAATCATCTTGCATTTGTATCACAAATTGAACCTAAAACTATAGAAGAAGCTGAAAAAGATAATAATTGGATGTTAGCAATGCAAGAAGAACTAAATCAATTTACAAGAAATAATGTTTGGACTTAGTTGAAAGACCTAAAAATCATTCAGTAATAGGATCAAAATGGATTTATAGAAATAAACTAGATGAAAATGGCATTGTAATTAGAAACAAAGCTAGATTGGTTGCTAAAGGATATAATCAAGAGGAAGGTATTGATTTTGATGAAACCTTTGCACCTGTAGCTAGATTAGAAGCCATTAGGCTATTACTTGCATTTGCATGTCATATGAACATTAACTTATTTCAAATGGATGTAAAAAGCGCATTTTTAAATGGATTTATTAATGAAGAAGTTTATGTAGAACAACCACCAGGTTTTGAAGATCACGAGTTTTCAAATCACGTTTTTAAATTGCACAAAGCTTTATATGGTTTGAAACAAGCACCTAGAGCTTGGTATGATAGGTTAAGTAAATTCTTAATAGAAAATGATTTTACAAGAGGAAATGTTGATAAAACTTTGTTTTTGAAAAGAAAAAGTAAAGATTTACTTGTAGTACAAATATACGTAGATGACATTATTTTTGGTGCTACTAACGATTCTCTTTGTCAAGAATTTGCAAAGTTGATGCAGGGAGAATTCGAGATGAGCATGATGGGAGAACTCAACTTCTTCCTTGGACTCCAGATCAAACAAAGCAAAGAGGGAATCTTTATCAACCAAACCAAATACACAAGAGAACTACTCAAAAAGTTTGGTATGGAAACAATGAAACCCCTCGGAACTCCAATGAGTCCTTCATGCAAGCTGGACAAAGATGAAGAAGGTAAAAAGGTTGATCAAAAGTATTATCGAGGTATAATCGGATCCCTTCTTTATTTAACAGCAAGTAGACCAGATATTATGTTTTCAGTATGTTTATGTGCTAGATTTCAATCTGAACCTAAAGAATCACATTTAATAGCTGTTAAAAGAATTTTAAGATATCTAAATGGAACTAAAAATGTAGGTTTATGGTATTCTAGAGACTCCACATTAAACCTAATTGCATATTCAGATTCTGATTATGCTGGATGTAAATTAGATAGAAAGAGCACAAGTGGTGCATGCCAATTCTTAGGTAGTAACTTAATCACATGGTTTAGCAAAAAGCAAAATTCAGTTGCATTATCAACTACTGAAGCTGAATATGTAGCAGCTGGAAGTTGCTGTGCGCAAATCCTATGGATTAAGCGACAACTTGAAGACTATGGTATCACACTTAATAAAACTCCCATAAGATGTGATAACACTAGCGCAATCAACTTAACTAAAAATCCAATTCAACACTCAAGAACAAAACACATAGAAATTAGATATCATTTTATAAGGGAACATGTAGCTAATGATGAAATTTGTTTAGATTATGTAAACACTGAAGAACAATTAGCTGACATATTCACTAAACCTTTAAATGAAGAAAGATTTTGTTATCTTAGAGGAGAGTTAGGAATTTGTAATCCTTTTGAATAAATTTTGAAACCTCTAAGGAAATATATCTAGATTCTTTCAAATTCTCAAAATCTTAAGGAAATTTTATCTAGAACTCATATCAATTTGATCTCTCAAAATCCATGATTTTTAATCATACTCAAAGATCAAATTCCGGACTCAATTCGGATTTCTGAATCTTAATCTTTTTTTCTCTGAATTTGTCCGGAGCCGACTCGAGAGTATCGGAGTCGACTCGAGTTTCTGCTGAAACTCAGGAGTCGACCCCTCCTCTGAGCGAGTCGACTCGAGATCGTGTCCGTGCTCTGTGACTAGTCGCGAGCCGACTCCACACTTTGCGCGAGTCGACTCGACGTGGTCCCAGTCGATTTATTTAGGGCACGAGTCGACCCCACGGACATTTCATCTTCCAAATCTTCCAAATCCTCTCCAAACTTTCCCAAAACCCTCCAAACTTCAAATAACCTCTGATTAACAATCCTTCAAGATCAATGGCACCCAAAACCCGTGGAGCAGTAGTGGCGCCGGATGAAGAGGAAAGGACCGTGCGACGACCCGTCCGCGAGCCGTCTCCGGATTCTTCCTCTACCTTCTTCGAGTGATTCTCCTGCTCCAGCTCCTACTCCTCAGGTAGATCTTCTTGCAGTAGGATTGTACCACTGGAAGGAAGGTTGATTTCGAATTGTTTGAGAATGAGGGATTCATGTAGGTAGACAACTAATCGAGATGGGTTTGAGAGTATATGTTCTTGGACTGTCCCACCTACCCTGCTTTGGTTAAAGAGTTTTACAAGAATTTGACTAGAGGAGATGATGGCTTGGTAGCAAGGTTAGAGGCATTGGTTTGAACATTACTTCCTCATTCTTTCTAGATTATTGAATTTACCCTTATCTGGACCTCCACCTTTGCCCCAGAAGATAGGTCTCCTGCCCTCACAGATTATTGAACAGAAATTTTGAGGGATTTGAAGAAGTTTTGCTAGTCAACTGCCATTGGAATTAAGATTGCTCCACAATATCTGCAGCAGGATTCTATTTCCCAAGACAGGCCGGTTTGACTATGTTTCTGAGAGAGATATTTTTGTCATGGATGCTGTTGTTTCTGGGAAGCCCATCAATCTACCTAGGATGATTTATGGTATATTGCAGATTGTGGAGGGAAAAAGAAATCAGTCTTACCCTATGGCATGGTTTTGACTAAGTTATTTCAGAAGCCAAGGGATTGTTTTAGTGATAGTGAGCCAAAAAAGAATTTAAGACATACTGATTTTTATCTTTGGCCACTATTCATCGCATGGGGTTTTTAAGAAAAATGGAATTGGGAGAAAGAGTTACAGAGGACAGAGATATAGATGCTGAGGCACCCAGACCTTCTTGAGACATTCATCTCCTGAGCCTCCTCAGTCTGTTCCAGAGTCTATTCCAGCTCCTGCTTCCTACCCCTGCCTCTGTTGCTCCTGCTCAGTCTTCACATTTCATCTGCTAGTTTTTCTGATAACAGTTAGATCAACTTCGATCTTATTCAAGTCTGAGATAAGTGATCAGAAAAAGATTGAAAGAAGAATTTAATGAAAAGTTTATGAATTTAAAAGAAGCCTTATATTCTCTCAGTGATCGGGTTGCATGATTGAGTCCACTCTCAGTTCATCTACCGGCTCCTTAAGTGAAGATTTAAAGAATATCTTTGGAAACTTAAGGATATTGCGGTGACTCGGAGACATACTCCCAATGCAACGCAGAGCTTCAAGAAAAATTACATCTGCTTGTACTTTTGTTGACAAAACTCAAAGACTATGTTAGACTTCAATGTGAAGGGATGAAGCAATTGTTGATCACTTGAATAGAATTACTAGAAGAAATTTTTAAGTTTTCATGTAACTTTTTGATGTAATCAATTTACTTTCAATGCAATGAGCAAGTTTACATTTCATGTATTTCATTTTGAAGTAATGAGAAAGTTGATGCTTACTTTTGTCTATTTCAATTGTAAGTATCCTTGAATACTTTGAATGATTATCCTCAATTGATAATTAAATAGAAAAAATAAAGAATTTATTGATATTTTCTAACCTTTTTGTTGATTACAAAAAAGGGGGAGAGTTTTTATTAATCGTAAATTCAATTTTAATTTTAATAAGGGGAAGAGATAAATTGAATTTCATAAAGAAATGCTTAAGTTTTGATTTTGAAAAATTTTGAATGATTTATAAATTAAGGTTCATAGGGGGAGCTACCTCATTGAGGGGGAGCCTTTCCATGAACACAAAGTTGATTTTGGAATCACAAATTTTTTCAATTTTATAATGCATATACTCAATGTTTTTGTCATCATCAAAAAGGGGGAGATTGTTGAGAAATTATTGAAACATAATTGCCCCAACTTTATTGATTTTGATGATTTCCAAAAGCCATGAGTACCTTAAAGAAACAATGTGTTTATTTATCAAAAACCTTGAGCTTATTCAAATTGAAAGGAATGGAATATCAATGGTTATATTTAATGAGTTTTGAATCCTTTAGAAAAAGAAGTTTCAAGCTCTATGCTTAAAAGATTTCAAAAAGGAATTTTACACATTATAATTCAATCTATGAATTCTTGAAACATGTCTTGAATCCATGCTTAATGTCATATTAATGTATTCAAGTCAAATTTATATTTTAAATTTAATTGGGACAAGTTTTAAAGTCAATCAGAACATTTTTCTGATTTTTGTATCGCTCCCGAGCCGACTCAAGGGTTTCCGAGTCGACTCCCTAATTTCTCGAGTCGACCCTTGGTTTTCAAGAGTCGACCCCTGACTCTTGCGAGCCGACTCCTGTCTGTGCGAGCCGACTCCGCTCAAACAACAGAAACCATGTTTTTTGAGCACTTCTCGAGTCGACTCCCCATTTTCCTCGAGTCGACTCCCGACTTTCAGGAGCCGACACTTTGTTTTCGCGAGTCGACCCTCAATGTTAAAATGTTTCTATTTTTGGTAATCGACTTCGAGCCGACTCCCACAAAGCTCGAGTCGACTCCGCGAAATCTGGGCGCGATTTTTAACGATGACACATCAGCCCCAACGGTAAGATTTTTGAATAACGGCTATTTTTCCTTGTCTCTAACGGATATATTTTTGCAGATTCTATAAATAGAGGAGTTCTTTTCAAATCAAAACAACCCAGAGAAAATCAAAAAGAGAGAAAAGAATATCATTTGAAAAGAGGGAAAAACAGAGCATATTGGAAAAATCTAGCTCAAAGGAGAGTGATTCAAAAGGAGTGAAATCCAAGTGAAAGTTTCGTCTACTCCTTCTCATCAATCCACAAGAGCCAAAAGAAAATCCACAAGCATTTCAAAGGTCAAATCGGAGGATTTTCAAAAGAGGAAAAAGCTTCATCTCAACTCCAAAGACTTCAACGTCAAGAATCTAGCTGAGGCGTGATTCAACACTTCAAGAGGAGTTAAAGAGAAGAAGGAAGAAAGCCCAAGCATCTACCATCTGCAATACAATCAGGCTTTTCTAACCCTTTATTTTTGTACTTCATTTGTATATTTGCTCAAGGGGAGCACTTATTGTTCAAACACTATTATTCTTATTGTTTGCTGATTCAATCAGTGGATTGAATCAGTGGAGGTTGGTATACCTCGTTACAAGCCGGAGTGCTTGTGTTGGGTTAGTTGTGAGCCCTGAAAAACAACGTGTAGGGTTTTGTGCTGGTAAGCCCGAGTTAAAACCAGCTGGGTTCGTTGTGCACCCGGTAAAACAACAAGTTTGAGTTGTGAGCTTGGAAAACAACTCGGCTGTAATCTAGAGAGATTATAGTGTGGACCCAAGTGAATCTTGGGAGTGGACGTAGGTGCTGGTTGCGCCGAACCACTATAAAATTATCTTGTGTTTGCCGTGCCATATTTTCTCTTCTCTATCTCTCTTTATTTGCTTGTATTGATTTTAGTTAGCCTCTCACTTGCACATCTTGCTAACTAATCAATTAAAGTTAAAAAGTCTTAAATTTTTAAGAACCCAATTCACCCCCCCCCCCCCCCTCTTGGGTTGCCATCTGGGCCAACACTTTTACTACAAGAATTTGACCTAGAAATCTTAGATAAGAAGGGTTCCAAAAATATGGCAGCAGATCATATCTCTAGGATCTCAGTGGAATACAATAAAGAAATAATAATCAGATATAGGTTTCCTGATAAGCAAATGTTCTCAATTTCCCATAGCAATCTTCCCTGGTTTGCCCACATTGTGAATTAGTTGGCAACAAAAAAGTACCTTTCCACTGGATAAAACAAGAAAAAGATAGAATTTTCTTACAAATCAAATATTACTTTTGAAAAGATCCTGAATTATTTAAGTACTTTCCGGATCAGGTGATTAGGCGATGTATCCCTGAGAGCGAATTCAAAAGCATACTTAACTTTTGTCATTCTCTTGCATGTGGGGGACATTTTAGTGGAAGAAAAACTATAGCAAAGATACTACAAAGTGGGTATTATTGGCCAACTCTTTTAAAGATGCACACGAATTTGGCTATAATTGTCTTCAATGACAACAAATAGGAAATATTTTTCGAAAAGATATAATGCCCCTAAACCCTATCTTGGTTGTAGAAATTTTTGATATATGGGGTATTGATTTTATGGGCCCATTTTCTTCTCTTTCGGATTTGAATACATTCTAGTGGTAGTTGATTATGGGTCAAAATGGATTGAAGCCATGGCAACTCAAACCAATGATCATAAAGTTGTAATCAAGTTTATTCAACGTAACATCTTTAGTTGTTTTGAATGCCCAAAGGCTATAATTAGTGATGGGGGTACACATTTCACGAATAGACACTTTGAAGGATTAATGAGAAAATATGGAATTACTCATAAGGTAGCTACACCTTACCATCTCCAAACTAATGATCAAGTTGAAATATCAAACAGAGAAATTAAACATATTCTTGAAAAAATGGTGAGACTCGATAGGAAAGATTGGCCATAATGTTTGGATGATGCATTATGGGCTTATCGTACTGCATTTAAAACTCCCATAGGAATGTCTCTTTACCGGCTCGTATTTGGAAAAGCCTGCCATTTACCTGTAGAATTGGAACACCGTGCATTTGGGCCATCAAGCAATTAAATTATGATATGAAAAAGGCAGGTGTTATTAGAAAGCTTCAATTGAATGAGTTAGAAGAGCTACGAAATGATGCATACGAGAACTCAATAATTTATAAAGAACAAACCAAAGCATATCATGACAAATTTATTAATAGAAAAACTTTTGAACCAAATCAAAAAGTATGGCTTTACAATTTAAGATTATATCTTTTTCTTAGAAAACTTCGTTCATGATGGAATGAACCTTTTATAGTATCTCAAACATTTTCTCATGGATCTGTAGAGCTTAAAGACCCTAAGCAGGAAAATACATTCAAAGTAAATGGCCAACGTTTGAAACCATATATAGAAGATATTAATGATGGAGAAGTTATTAAATCAATTGATCTTGTGAACCCAACACTATCATAATGCGTAGCATAGTCTGGCTGAAGACTTTAAACTTAGCGCTCTTGGGAGGCAACCCAGTATTAGTTACTTTTAACTTTCGAAGAGCAACTGAAGTAGATTGAAAGAAGATGGCAACAATGAAACCTCCAACCTTCAAATACTCGACTAGGTAGTATCTTTTCTTGAAATTAATTTTTCTTTCATTAGGGACAATGAAAATTAAGTTGGAAGGAAAAGAATAGGTAAATCCTTGAGTAAAACTATAATCAGATGTGTGTACCAAATTCTATCTCGATTTGAAGTTAATCAAGCAGTCTGATTAATGAATGATTAATTGTTAGATTATTTTTGAGATACTGAGGAATAAATTATTAAGAAAACCTAATAAAAGATAGGGTTTAGCCCAAAAAAAAATTTAGAATAATTCCAGACCCTCTTGACTACTGATCTTAATAGTACAATCTACTTAATATGGGTATGGGTAAAACTGTCATTCAAAAAAAAAAAAAAAAAAAAGAGAGAAAAAAAATCTCTCTTAAAGTTAATAAAGTAGGTTCTTAGCATCTTTCACTAAGTAACCGGGCTCTGTCACCTAAGCAAGTGATGTTGTTCACGTAAAAAGGTGAGAATGTAAAAGAACTTAAGTAGAGTCAGTCCTACCTAAATCCTTGTTGACTCGAGTCAGTAAGTCCAAGGGGTGTTTATATCTAATGCCCTAAAACCAATTGATTTGGGTGTCATTGGCCTAAAGCTCGCTACAAGGGTCAATTAGAAAGCAAGGGGTTAGAACATTGCACTGACTTTACACATAAATAAATAAATAAGGGGACTAAATTACAAAAAGATACTATACCCAACCCAAATTAAGTTAGAAGACTTAAATAGAGAAGCGAAAAGTTGGTGAAGAAAGACTTCTATAAATTCTTATTGACTGCACTTTATCACTAATGGGTAAACTTAATAATCTAATAAAGTATCTCCCTTATGATCTAACCAAAATTTTTTTTTTAGAACTGCAAGATAAAAGTCAATTCTTGGACTAGCTTGGTACATATTTCTAAATTCCTTATTTGCTTGAGGACGAGTAAGATTCAAATTGGGGGAAGTAATAAATGCACAAATAATCATTATAGATATATTAATTAATAGGCCAAATTATCATTATTATTAAATATTTGATTATTTTATACAATATTTTTAGGTAAAGCCCTATCAACTTAAAGAGCTCAATTTAGGAGTCCAACAATTTTAGGAGTTCATAGTCTTCTTCACATATTTATTCAAACGAATGCCTGTGATGCGCGGAGGTCACCAGAGACTGATTTTTCCACCAAAAATATCGCCGCTAACAAGCTCCTCACCGTCGAAATGATCCTTAACACCGGAAATTACCAAAAGTATCCCAGATTTAATGGAATTAAAGAAGGAAGCACATGATTTCTCTTCTCTCCGATTTCACGGTCTGGCAATAATTAAGGAAGATATTTGAAGCTAAATTGGAAGGAGAATCATCTGCAATCTCGCCACAATCCCTTCGAAATCTCTCTGCATCTGTCTGGGAGCCAAATCGGGAAGTAACCTTGGAGTGGAAGGAAAGCTGCCAGCGCTCTATCCGCATCCTCACCGTGTCTAAGCATTTATAAAGAGCTTCATCTACACAGAGGAAAGGGGAGAGTTCGGAGGAGTTCCCAAGAGTCGTTTGTGATTTTGTGAGGCATCTGTCCGTGGGTTCGTGAGGCATCAGGAGGCTCTGCAGGCATTCATGAAGGCTTTGTTCGAAGATGTTCGTGGCTTGGAGGCATCTGCGGAGGAAGAACAGAGAGCTCGGTTTGGTTGAGCCCGGCTTGGTTCAGCCCATTTTCGGTTCGGTTTAGAAAGAATCGGTTGCCTTCTTAATGTTAGGAAATAAAACTCTTTAATTTAATTTTAATATGCACTCTTGGATGCTATGAAAGAAAACTTTTATTCATGTTTAATTTTTATTGAATTCTATTTAAGTGGAAATAATTCTTGACTGGTCTATTCTTAAAAGGGACGGGCCGTGATCTACGGGTACGAATCGTACTCTCATCAAGATAGACCATATCTTAATTATTTTTCACTACTATTTAAATTTTTAATTGCATAAATTTATTTTAAGATAACCGCTAAAGTTTCTATGGATTCGATCCCTTACTCCCATTACTCTATTAGTAAAATTAAGGTGTTTTAATCGTTGTGCTACGACACGCATCAGTGACCTTAGCAGGGCCTGGCCTAATCAATTGGTTGCAATCATTAAAAGCAAAATTAATTTATTGTTATAAATTATTTAAATATTTATTATTTACCTTAGATGTGTAAAAAAAAATTTAGTTATATATTTATTAATACTAATATAGTTTTATATTGTGGTTTTCTTTAATGGTTTACCAGAAAATTATATAAGTTGGTGAAAAATGAGCGGGCCTCGCTCATGGATGTATTTAAGGATAAAAGATGGCTTACTTAATCCAGATTTTTTGAATGGATTGGAAGAATTTATTGGATTTATATTTAGCCAACCTGAATGGATGGATAGGCCTAGGATTAGGTGTCCCTGCAACTTATACAGGTGTCAGAATAAAGCCTACCGGAATGTTGAAACTGTGAAGGTGCATATGTGTAAAAAAGGGTTTGTTCCAGATTACGATGTTTGGTACTGTCATGGGGAAACAGAGGAATTCGGTGCAGTTGTCACAAGCCAACAAGTTTCAATTCCTGTTGATGAACCATGTGTGAATTTAAATAGATATGAAGAAATGGTGATGAATGCATCGGGTAATGAATTCAATCTGAATACATTTATGGAAGAACCAAATCCAGATGCACAACAATTTTATGATATGCTGCGTTCTGCAAATCAGGAATTGTATCCTGGTTGTGAGAGTCATTCCCAATTATATATAGCTTCTCGGTTGTTAAATATTAAGGCAGAACATTGATTATCAGAAAAGGCATTCAATGCTGTAGCTGAATTAATGAAGGAAGTTTGCCAAATGATAATGTTGTAGCAGACAGTTTTTACTCTACGAAGAAGTTGTTGCGTGGCCTTGGGCTCCCATTTAATAAGATCGATTGTTGCTTGAACAATTGTATGATATATTGGGGTGAAGCTCAGACCTAAGATATTGTAAGATTTGTGGGCAATCGAGGTACACCAACGATGAAGGGGGAGCTAGTACAAGTAGGGGAAAAGTATGCCTTACAAGAGGATGCATTACTTTCCTCTTACTCCATGCCTACAGAGATTATACAGATCTGAGGTTACAGCTGCTGATATGAGATGGCATACCGAACATGAATCTAAAGAAGATGAAATGCGGCATCCATCAGATTCAAAAGCTTGGAAGCATTTCAATGAGAATCATCCTGATTTCGCCGAAGATATAAGGAATGTGAGATTAGGTCTTTGTACCGATGGCTTCCAACTATTTAGTCAAGCGGGCCAATAGTATTCATGTTGGCCTATGAAACTGACTGTATATAACCTTCCTCCATAGAAATGCATGAAAGATACTGCAATGTTTTTGACAGTTTTGGTTCTATGACCATCAAATCCAAAGGAAAAGATTGATGTCTTCTTGAAACCGTTGGTGGCCAAATTGAAAATGTTGTGGGAAACATGAGTCATAGCCTACGACATTTCTATGAAACAAAATTTCATCATGAGAGCTGCTTTGATGTGGACAATCAGTGACTTTTCAACATATGCAATGTTGTCTGGTTGAAGCACTGCTGGGCGTATGGCGTGCCCTTACTGCATGAATGATTCTGATGCATTCACATTGCAGAAGAGTGGTAAGCAATCATGGTTTGATAATCATAAAAAGTTTTTGCATCCAAATCATCCTTATAGGCGGAACTTGATTGCCTTCCAAAAGAACAAAGCAGTCACAAAATTCGTTGAACTAGTTAGGTCAGGCATAGATATATTTGATACTATAGAGCATTTGGAGTTGAGGTATGCTTGGGAAGCATATGGAGATAGAGTAAATGGACGTATATGTAAAGAACACAACTGGAAGAAGCGAAGTATTTTTTGGGATCTACCGTATTGGAGCACAAATCTCATCCGGTACAACTTGGATGTTATGCATATTGAGAAAATTTTCTTTGATAACATATTTAACACGGTGCTAACATCCCAGGAAAAACCAAAGATACTGCAAAGTTGAGAGAAGAACTTAATCAGTATTGCAGAAGAGTTGATTTGAGGAGGAATGCTGACGGGAGCTATCCTAAAGCCTGTTACACTCTTGACATAAATTCACGAGAAGTTTTATATAACTGAGTTAGAGGGTTAAAATTTCCAGATGGTTATACTTCAAATATCGTAGGTGTGTGGATATGCATAAGCTCAAGTTGTTTGGCATGAAGAGTCATGACTGTCACTATAACAAAAACTAAATTTAGCGACGCCAAAATGCGTCACTAATGCATCGCTAAACTAGCTTTCGTGATGCATTAGCGATGCAATTATGGCATCGCTACAAGTCTCGTCACAGAATGAATTTTATCGCAATTGCGCCGCTAAATAGCGACTCTCAGCGACGCATTCTATTGCATCGCAATATTGCGACGCAATATCGTTGTGTCGCAATATTGCGACGCAAGATCGTTGTGTCGCAATATTGCGATGCAAGGATGTTGCGTCGCAATATTTAATAATAATATTTAGAAATATTAGCGATGCAATTTCAGTCGCTAATTAAATTTTTTTTAAAAAATATATAAAATATTAAAAATTAAAATGATTAAATTTAATATTGCGACGCATTCGATTGCATCGCAATTTTGCGACGCAATCAAATGCATCGCAATATTGCGATGCCAAGACGTTGTGTCGCAATATTTAATAATAATATTTTAGAAATATTAGCAATGCAATTTCAGTCGCTAATGCATTGCTAATTAAATTTTTTTAAAAAATATATAAAAATTAAAAATTAAAATGGTTAAATTTACAAAAATATTGATCGAAACACTGATATTGATCGAAACACTAATATTGATCGAAACATTCATCATTAAATTTCTAAAAATAATTAATATATTAAAATTTTGAAGTTTCCATGTACAACACATAAAAAGTAAAGAAAAAAAGACATCAAGAATCTCCACTATCATGATCATGTGGTGGCTGGAAACCCTGTGTGACATGCGGTTAACCAAATCCCGCATGTGATGCATCTGCTCTCTTATGTCAGAGAGCTCATGCTGAAGGACTTCCGTGCGCTGGTCGAACTCCTGCCGAACGTCCTACCGAACCTCCTACCGAACCTCCTCTGTAATAGATCTCCAAATGTCCTCTAAACGCTCGGTAGGAATATCGCCAGAATAGCGCGAACTGGAGGCCTGATGGGGAAAATATGCAGAAGCTCTAGTGCCCAGACCATAGACCCTGTGGTCTCGCGGCTAGGCACCAAAAACACACGTCCACTCTCCTCTGATGAGAGTTCACTGGGCGGTCCCCCATCAGTGCAGTCGACCTGCGATGCCTGGGACTGAAGCTCCTCGACTCGTACCTTTGAATTATAAAATTAACAGTAAATGAATCAATAAATTTCTCTAAATAAAATTTTAGAAATTAAACAGATACAATATAAAGCTAATTTCTTACCGCAACCTTCCGTGATCATGTATCGACCCAGGAACCGTCCCTCCTGGTGTGTGTCGCCCTAAATAGACGAAACTCACCAGGATCTCCTCCCTCCTGTTCAGACTACAACAATAGAAAGAAAAATTGATATAAATATAAGTATTTGTAAATAACAAAATTAGTAATTAAATTATTTATATTTTCTTACCATACGGCGTCTTTGCTCCTGAATCAAAATGGACCCCGCAGTGTGGCGAGAGAGACCCGTGCCAGGACCGCCCCTCTCGGATCGGCAGTTCGTGCTGGCTGATGCGGACCTCCTGCACCAGCCATCAGACTGCCATGCCTGCTGCCACTCGTGCCAAATACCCTCTGGCACATGCGCAGGACACTCACCCGATGTCCTCCAACGATGAAGCATGTCAGAGTATCGACGTGCCGTAAGAGCATTCCATGCTACCCTAATGGCATCATGGATGGCAGGGTCCCACGTATACTTTTTTTGCATTGAAATAAATCAGAATTTATTAAGATTAAGAAATTTATATTAGTGACAAATTATATTTAATAAGTTTACCTGAAACTCTGAAAAATAAAACTCCCTCGTGGCTGCAGATACATGGCGTCAATCGTAGCCACTGGGATCAGCACGCCTCTGAAATATGGAGCTGATCTGGCTTGATACATGATGCTGCTCAATAAATCTATTAAAAAAATACATGTTTATAAGTAATTGGCTTAAAAACATAAACGATATATTTACAATTAGTATATACTTACAGCCCATGAGCATCCAGTCCAAGTACGGTGCGACCGACGGTGGAAGAACTCTCGGAGGAATGTGCCAATCGGCTAGATGATAATACTAATGCAGGATCACCGTCGATGGCTGGAGAGATCGGAGGCTGTGCGATGTGTGGAGATCCGAACTCTCCATTATATATGCGTCGTAATATTAGTTTATTAATTTAAAACTAATATTGTGATGCATTGTATTTGCGTCCCAATATTGCAACGCATAATGAATGCGTCGCAATATTAGTTTATTAATCAGCGATGATCGATCCGATGGTTGCGATCCATCCGATCGGCGACGATATTTGACGGTTGCGAGCAATCCAAGCCATGATCCTGATCGGCGATGATCGATCTGACGGTTGCGATCCATCTGATCGGCGATGATATCAGACGGTTGCGATCCATCCGATCGGCGACGATCGATCCGACGGTTACGATCCATCTGATCAGCGACGATATCAGACGATTGCGATCCATCCGATCGGCAACGATATCAGACGGTTGCGATCAATCCAAGCAATGATCCCGATCAGCGATGATCAATCCGACCGTTGCGATCCAACCGATCAGCGACAATCCGATGGTTGTGATTGATCCAAGCCATGATCCCCCGATCGGCGATGATCGATCCAACCGTGGCGATCCAACCGATCGGCGACGATCCAACGGTTGCGATCGATCCAAGCCATGATCACGATCGGCGATGATCGATCCGACGGTTGCGAGCGATCCAAGCCATGATCCCGATCGGTGATGATCGATTTGACAGTTGTGATCCATCCGATCGGCGATAATATCCGACGGTTGCGAGCGATCCAAGCCATGATCCCGATCGACGATAATCGATTCGATCGTTGCGATCCAACCGATCGGCGACGATATGATGGTTGCGATCGATCCAAGCCATGATCCCAATCAGCAATGATTGATCCGACGGTTGTGATCCATCCGATCGGCGACGATATTAGACGGTTACGATCGATCCAAGCCATGATCCTAATCGATGATGATCGATCTGACCGTTGCGATCCAACTGATCGGCGACGATCCGATGGTTGCGATCGATCCAAGCCATGATCTCGATCAACGATGATCGATCCAACAGTTGCAATCCAACCAATCATCGATGATCCGATGGTTGCGATCGATCCAAGCCATGATCTCGATCAACGATGATCGATCCAACAGTTGCAATCCAACCAATCGTCGACGATCCGATGGTTGCGATCGATCCAAGCCATGATCCCGATCGGCGATGATCGATCTGACGGTTGCAATCCATTCGATCGGCGACAATATCCGATAGTTGCGATCGATCCAAGCCATGATCCCAATCGGCGATGATCGATCCGACTGTTGCGATCCATCCAATCGGCGACGATATCTGACGGTTGCAAGTGATCCAAGCCATAATCCCGATCGGCGATGATCGATCCAACCATTGCGATCCAACCGATCGGCGACGATCCGACGGTTGTGATCGATCCAAGCCATGATCCCGATCGGCGATGATTGATCTGACCGTTGCGATCCATCCGATCGGCGGCGATCTGATGGTTGCGATCGATCCAAGCCATGATCCCGATCTGCGATGATCGATCTGATGATTGCAATCCATCCGCTCGGCAATGATATTCGACGGTTGAGATCGATTGAACCCATGATCCCGATCGGCGATGATCGATTCGAAGGTTGCGATCCAAATGATCGGCGACGATCTGATAGTTGCGATCGATCCAAACCATGATCCCGATCAGCGATGATTGATCCAACGGTTACGATCCATCCAATCGGCGACGATATCTGACGGTTGCGATCGATCCAAGCCATGATCCCGATCGGCGATGATCAATCCGATGGTTGCGATCCATCCGATCGGCGACGATATCCGATAGTTGCGAGCGATCCAAGCCATGATCCAATCAACGACGATCGATCCGACCGTTGCAATCCAACCGATTGGCGACGATCCGACGGATGCGATCCATCCAAGCCATGATCTCGATCGGCGATGATCGATCCGATGGTTGCGATCCATCCGATCGGCGATAATATCAGACGGTTGCGATCAATCCAAGGTATGATCCCGATGGGCGATGATCGATCCGACCGTTGCAATCCAATCGATCGGCGATGATCCGACGGTTGCGATCGATCCAAGCCATGATCCCGATCGGCGATGATCGATCTAACCGTTATGATCCAACCGATCGGCGACGATCCGACGGTTGCAATCGACCCAAGCCATGATCTTGATCGGCGATGATCGATCCGATGGTTGCGATCCATCCGATCGGCGATGATATTCGACGATTGCGAGCGAACCAAGGCATGATCCCGATCAGCGATGATCGATCCGACGGTTGCGATCCATCCGATCGGTGACGATGATATCCAATGGTTGCGAGCGATCCAAGCCATGATCCCAATCGGCGACGGTTGATCCGACCATTGTGATCCAACTGATTGGTGATGATCCGACGGTTGCGATTGATCCAAGCCATGATCCCGATCGGCGATGTTCGATCCGATGGTTGCGATCCATCCAATCGGCAACGATATCTGGCGGTTGCGATCGATCTAAGCCATGATCCCGATCGGTGATGATCGATCTGATGGTTGCGATCCATCCAATTGGCGATGATATCAGACGGTTGCGATCAATCCAAGCCATGATCCCGATCGGCGATGATCGATCTCCGATGGTTGCGATCCAACCGATCGATGATGATCCGACGATTGCGATCGATCCAAGCCATGATCCCAATCAGCAATGATCGATCCAATGGTTGCGATCCATCCGATTGGCGATGATATCCGATGATTGCGAGCGATCCAAGCCATGATCCCGATCGGCGATGATCGATCCGACGATTGCGATCCATCCGATCGGTGACGATATCCGACGGTTGTGAGCAATTCAAGCCATGATCCCAATCAGCGACGATCTGACTGTTGCGATCAATCCAAGCCATGATCCTGATCGGCGATGATCGATCCGACTATTGCGATCCATCCGATCGGCGACAATATCAAACGGTTGCGATCGATCCAAGCCATGATCCCGATTGGCGATGATCGATCTGACGGTTGCGATCCAACTGATCGGCAACAATCTGACGGTTGCGATCGATCCAAGCCATGATCTCGATCGGCGATGATCGATCCGATGGTTGCGATCCAACCGATCAGCGATGATCCGATGGTTGTGATCGATCCAAGCCATGATCCCGATCGACGATGATCGATCCAACGATTCCGATCCATCCGATCGGCGACGATATCCGATGGTTGCGATCGATCCAAGCCATAATCCTGATTGGCGATGATCGATCTGATCGTTGCGATCCATCCGATCAGCGATGATATCCGACGGTTGCCAGTGATCCAAGCCATGATCCCGATCGGTCATGATCGATCCGACCGTTGCGATCCAACCGATTAGCGACGATCCGACGGTTGCGATCGATCCAAGCCATGATCCCGATCGGCGATGATCGATCTGACTGTTGTGATCCATCCGATCGGTGATGATCCGATGGTTGCGATCGATCCAAGTGATGATCCCGATCTGCGATGATCGATCCGATGGTTGCGATCCATCCGATTGGCAACAATATCCGACGGTTGCGATCGATTGAACCCATGATCCCGATTAGCGATGATCGATCCAAAGGTTGCGATCCAATCGATCGACGATGATCCGACGGTTGCGATCGATCCAAGCCATGATCCTGATCAGCGATGATCGATCCGACGGTTGCAATCCATCCAATCGGCGATGATATCCGATGGTTGCGATCTATCGATCGGTGACGATATCTAACGATTGCAATCGATCCAAGCCATGATCCCGATCGGCGATGATCAATCCGACGATTGCGATCCATCCAATTGGCGACGATCCGACGGTTGCGAGCGATCCAAGCCATTATCCTGATCAACGATGATCGATGACGGACACTGCCATGGCCGACAAGAAAGGGAGGAACCACTTTATTTTTTTTGTTATTTTTTTTTCACGGGAGGGGTTGTCGAAAAAAAAACCCCCCTTTTTTTACTGGCGGCCTGGCCACCGTGTCCAGGCCACGGTCGTGTTTGCTGACCACGGCCTCGATAAAAATTAAATTTATTTTATTTTTTTTATATATGCGTCGCTAAATTAATGATTTGTTTTTTAATTTTCTAAGTTTTTGCGTCGCTATATTAAAAATTAAATTTTTTTTTTTTGGTATATGCATCGCTAAATAGTGATGCAATCATTGCATCGCTATATTAATGAATTTTTTAATTTTCTAGGTTTTTGCATCGCTAAAGCATCGCTATATTGCGACACAAATGTTGTATCGCAATATAGCGACGCAATGTTGCGTTGCTGTGTTAAAAATTAAATTTTTTTTTTTTGATATTTGCATTGCTATTGCATCACTAAATAGTGACATAATCATTGTGTCGCTATATTAATGAATTTTTAAAATTTTTTTGAGTTTTGGCGTTGCTAATGCATCGCTATATTAAAAATTATTTTTTTTATTTTTTTGTTATATGCGTCGCTATTGTGTCGCTAAATAGCGACGCAATCGCTGCATCGCTATATTAATGATTTTTTTTAAATTTTCTGGTTTTTGCGACGCATAATTGCGTCGCTATATTAAAATTATATATTTTTAATTTTTTTGTTATATGCGTCGCTATTGCGTCGCTAAATAGCAACGTAATAACTGCATCGCTATATTAACGATTTTTTAATTTTTAGTTTTTGCATCGCTAATGCATCGCTATATTGCGACACATTTTTATTGCGTCGCTATTTATTTTTCTCGCTAAGTTGTCGCAATTTGGTCACAATTTAGTGACGCAAAAATGCGTCGCTAAATTGGCGTCGCTATTTCTAAATTTTTTTGTAGTGTGTCATATTTTTGTGCAATGGTTATTGCCTATCGCTTTTCGTGAGTTGCTTCCACACCATGTGTGGAAGGCATTGACGGAGCTCAGCTTGTTCTTCCAGGAGTTATCTGCTGCAATCATTACTTCTGCATCTATGACAAGGCTTGAGGAGCAAATTTCAATTATTTTATGCAAGCTGGAGCGAATATTTCCTTCAAGTTTTTTTGACTCAATGGAGCATTTACCGGTTCACTTGCCATATGAAGCAAGTATAGCTGGTCCCATGCAGTATCGCTGGATGTATCCTTTCGAGAGATAAATATATTAATAACTAGTAGTACATGTTGACATTTCAAATATTATTTCATTGCGAGAAAGTTGGTTTATTTTATTTCTTACCTCTACATATAGGTACCTTAAGAAGTTAAAAAATAATGTGCGTAATAAGGCAGGGTTGAAGGTTATATGCAATGCACACTTAGTTGAAGAAGTTTCAGCTTTTGCCTCTTATTACTTTGAGAGTCACATCCACATTAGGAGCCGTAATCTTGGTCGTAACGATGATGTATGTGTGGATAAAGGAGAACCTAATGACGGTAGAATATCAGTTTTTAAAGGTATCGATCGTTCATTTGGGAAGCAGAAGTCAAGAGATTTGAGCGATGTAGAGTATAATGCAGCACATTAGTACATCCTAATGAACTATAGAGAAATCGATCCATACATTGAGTAAGTATATACTTCAGTACTTTAAATTATAATGTACCTCACTATTAAATTGGTAACAGAAGTTTTAATTGTTATCATCCCTTAAGGATGTTTTGCGATAGACAACGACAGATTAATCCCAACGTTAGTCAAATTGCCATTGGACAGAAGTTAGAAACAGAGTTCGCTTATTGGTTTTATGAATATGTGAGTAGTATCACTCAATCAATTGCAATATTGGTTTTATTTTCGAATTGGTTGTGAATAGTTTATTAATTTATAGGTAAATGGTCCATGGCTCACAACCGACAATATTTTCATTAAATGTCTAGCGCAATGGCCATTGAAGACCGTAACAACCTCTACTAGCTATTTTGTTAATGGGTACAAATTTCAAGTTGAATGAAGAGGCATGCAGAACTGAGGTGTGTGTGTCAAAGGAGAAAGTGTTGGAGCAAATATGCAGGATTATTACGAAAAGTTAGTAGAGGTGGTTGAAGTTGAATATCCCGGTTGGCCTATAAAATGAATCGTATTGTTTTTTTGTGATTGATTTGATCCGATAGTTCCTGTGGGTAAAAGGGTTCATAATAACTACAATCTAGTTGAAGTCAACCATCGTTGAAGATTGCAGAAATATGAACCATTCATCCTTACATCCCAAGCTCAGTAAGTGTTTTACTACGGATATCCAAGTTTGCGCAACGACAAGCGAGATTGGTAGGATGTTTCTAAAATCGTCCTATGTTCAGCAATTATATTAGACGAGAGTTCATCAAGTCAATCACCTGAGTGCCCTGCATTTCAAGAGGATAAGATGGAAATGCATGCAATTGAGGATGACAAGGGCTCCTGAAATATCAGTTAGAGATCCAAATGGTGATGTCCAAGAAATTGAGGATGCAAATGTTCAGTTTCCTCCCGATGATAAGGACACTGAATCACAATCCGATACAGCATCGGATGTTGAACCAACATTTGACGAAACAAATGACACTGATTAAACATAGAGGTTTATTCAATTTCAATTTATTTTATAAGTGCTAAATTTTTACATATTCAATCATTATTCGTAATCATATTGCATGCTTCCGCCGACGGACAGAGTGAGCAGGGACGTAGCCCTGCCACATCAGATCACTTCATGAGCATTGGAGATGAAGAGTTTATATCTACAGCCTTCGAGTCTCATAGCCGATCGGCACATACCTCTAAGAGTTCTTTCTACGCCGGCCGCACCGTTCTTTGACTAGATGCTGATGGGCAGTAAGTATATACTAATTGTAAATATATGTTTATGTTTTTAAGTCAATTACTTATAAATATGCATTTTTTTAACAGCTTTATGAAGCAGCATAATGTATCGAGTCGGATTAGCTCCATATTCTAGAGGCGTGCTAATCCAGTGGTCATGATTGGCACCATGTATCTGCGGCCATGAGGGAGTTTTATTTTTCAGAGTTTCAAGTAAACTTATTATATACAATTTATCATTGATATAAAATTTTCTAATCTTAATATTCTTAAACTAACTGTTTATTTCAATGCAGAAAAAGTTTATGTGGGACCCTGCCATCCATGATGCCATTAGGGTAGCATGGAATGCTCTTGCGGTATACTGATACTCCAACATGCTTCATCGTTGGAGGAGATCGGGTGAGCGTCCTGTGCATGTGCTGAAAGGAGCACAGACGCAGTATGGTAAGAAAATATAAATAATTTAATTATTAGTTTAGTCATTTGCAAATACTTACATTTATATCATTTCTTCTACTTTTATAGTCTGAGCAGGAGGGCAGAGATCCTGGTGAGTTTCACCTATTCAAGGCGACACACACCAGAAAGAACGGTTTCTGGGTTGATGCATGATCACAGAAGGTTGCGGTAAGAAATTAGCCTTATATTGTATCTGTTTAATTTATAAAATTTTATTCATGTTAATATAATAATTCATTTATCATTGATTTTATAATTCAAAGGTACGAGTCGAGGAGCTTTAGTCCCAGGCATCGCAGGTCGACTCCACTGATGGGGGGCCGCCCGTCGAACTCTCACAACAGGAGAGTCAACATGTATTTTTGGAAGCTGTTGGTGCCAGCCGTGAGACCGTAGGGTCTACGGTCTGGGTACTAAAACTTCTAGATATTTTTTCTATCAGGGCTCCAGTTCACACTATCCTAGCAATATTTCTACCGAGCATTTAGATGACATTTGGAGATCTATTACGGAGTAGGTTCGGCAGGAGGTTCGGCAGAAGATTCGACATGAGGTCGACTAGTGCACGGGAGGCCTTCAGCAGTAGCTTGCAAACATGAGAGAGCAGATCTATTAGATGCAGGATTGGTTCACCTCATGTCACAGGGTTCATTCCAGTCTCTGCAGCCTTTCCGTGATCATGATAGTTTGGATTCTTGATGTATTTTTTTCTTTACTAATATTTTTATGTAAAAATTTTAAATTATTAATATATTAAATTTGTATATATTATTAAAAATTTTATGATAAATGTTTTGATCAATATTTTTGGATATTTAGTGATAATGTTTCGATCAATATTTGAATGCAATGAATTGTATTAAGAGTTTTAATTTATAACATTTTAATATTTTAAATTTAATAAAAAAATTAATTAGCGATGCTATTGTGATGAAACTTTTTCGTCGTAATAATTTTAAAAAATTTAAATTATTAATTTTGCGATGCAATTGCGTCGCATAATGCGACGCATTATGCGTCGCAATATTGCGACGCAATCGGGAGTCACTAATGCGTCGCTAAATTGCGACGACTTTAGTTTTATCGCAAATTAGTGACGCATTTTTTTGCGTCGCTAGGCGTCGCTATTTAGCGATGCAATTACGATGGATTGATGTTTGCGACGAAGTTTACAGTGACGACTAAAATATATTGCTAATGCGTCACTAAAACCATTTTAGCGATGCATTTTGGCGTCGCTAAAATTAATTTTTCTTATAGTGGTGCTTCCATTAGTTGCTTGTTATTTTTCATTGGCGATTTCTATAGATTTCTAAGTCTTTTCGAGGACTTGAGGAAGTGATTGAACAATTGGTCGTGTATTTAGTTATAGGCTTTTAGAGGACATGTAAGGAACAAAAGTAGAGAATGATAATATTGGAATAGGTGATAATGTTGGCATTGAGCTGAAATTTAGTGCCACGTTGAAAAGAAATAAAAAGTTGAAAATCTTTACAAATAAGAACCACTATTAGTATTAACTTATGATGGTTTGTATCCAAATATGACAAATATGCAAATAGAATAAATATTTATTTATATATCTAAATGTGCCAAATGTGTAAATAAAATAAATATGTATTTAAATCTTTGAAAGAGCACATAGGCACTTTAGGCAATTAGGCTTGAAATTGGTCAACAGATGCTTAAGTTTTTCTCTTTTTTTTTTGAATAGTCTAAAAAATATAAAAGGCAATTATGTCTATTCATCAATTATAAATAGATTTTCTTCTTTTTCATTCATAGAATCTTTTCATAAATGTTCTAGAGAGTTTTGGGGCTTCATTGTAACCTGAAAATGAATTGCTTGGTACTCAATTCAATCATTGTGAGAGAAAAGACTGTTTCAAAAATACCTAAAAATCAATCCTTTTTTTTTTTACCAACTGTTCCAATAGATGAATGCAAATGAAGCCAATTCCATTGTATAGTGATGCTCTTGCTCCAAATTAGCAACATGTTGACTGGAATTTTGAAAGTCTGGGTTCTTTCAGAGTTTAATGCCGGTAGTTGGGTATTGATTGTGGTTTTAAATTCCTAACATTGTATATTTGTATTCTGTTACTAACACTTATACATAATTGGGTTGGATTTTATGTAATCATTATCATATTTTAGGTGGATTTTGTCCCATTAGATTGCATAATTGAAATATTTCATCTAGCTGTTGAGATTGCTGCTAATTTTTTGGGTTGGATTAGATTTTTGGCAAATCTAATCAAATTTTGAATAACTGCAATTTTGCATCCAGCTCTACCTTATTTGTATGAAATATTGGCTTTGTTTTTTTGAAGCTGGTATCAGATCATGGGCATTTAATGGGAAAGATGACATCAATATCAATAGGGTAAGAAAATATTGCGACTTGTTGCTGACGAAATCTGTCCTCCGACTCGGGTGCGGTCGGGCTGCAGCGTGGGCTCTCCGCCTGGGTGGACCTACAAAACAGTCCTCACGCGAGAGGCATTGGGGATGGCCCTCTATGGAAGACCCTCCAACGCTCAAGTCAGTGGAGATCAGCAATCAACAGAAATGGGGGCTCTCACTGAAGAGTCCCTCCAGGGCTCTGAGAAGAGCAGAGCGCTAACGGCGGAAGCTAAGGCAGAAGGAGAGAAGGTTCCAGTGAGCAAGTGTGCGCATACCTGAGGAGTCGGTAGATGACTCTATTTATAGAAGATCACATGATTCCCTGGTGGCATCGTGGGTCCGAAAGTCATTAGGATCTGAATCCAGTTTGTTATGAGGTCAGTAGGATTCGTATCTTGTTGGTTAGGGGATCGACGGCTAGAAGAGCTCATTGATGTCTCAAGATGTGGTGAGGACATAGGCTCCAAGGCCCTAGGCCACTCTCGTGGGTCCTAGGTCATTCCCGGATACGATTTATGTTTGGAATCTCACGAATTCGGGTTCTCCTGCGTCGAATTCCGTAGAGG
>UESW01004532.1:694381-799591 GCA_900491605.1 Calamus simplicifolius | reverse complement strand
CCTCTAATCTAAAACTGAGTAGCAACTTAATTGACATTTGCCCTAGAGGGCTAGGGACACCAACAGTCGGTTTAGTGTACTGGAGGAGACTAGTACAAATCAATCTGGCGTGTGCTCTAAAATGTCTAGAAGGGAGGTCAAATGTCAAATGACTTAAGCGGAGTGTTGGGGTTATTCTAATTAGGCACCTACAATTTGCGGGATGGCCTCCCCCCTTCCACCTGTCCCAACTGGCCAATTGAAGAGTTACTGTTAGATTGGCTTGCATTAAGCCAAATCCTTTACTCTGGATGACTAGGTCTAGCACACCATAATCCGAGTCAGTTCTGAGTCTTGTATGCTTGATTGTGCTTGCATATGCACTAGATCAGGAACATCTTTTCGCCCATCACCACCTCCATTACAGGCTGAACCCATGACTAATCAAACCATTGATGATCACTTAAGGATCATCACTGAACAACTAGCCCAAATGAACCAAGACATCAAGCAATCTGAGGCTAGATTAGGGTCCAGGTTCGATCAAGTCTAAACTAGGTTGGGCATCCTAGAAGAAACCCGTGAGCCCCACACTGAGTCTGATCATGAGACCCCACCTCATCCTAGGAGAGCCCAACATCCTGACCTCTACATAAGGCCAAACCCTAGGAGACCACTTCGACCTGATCCAGTCCTAGATGTCCTTCCTAGGAGACCCAATCATGAGGCAGTAGACCAAGAAGAAAGAGCCCTTAGAAGTGTCAGACTTGAAGCACCTACTTTCGATGGCTCTATGGACCCTAAGACTACCTAGATTGGGAGGAAGGGATGGACCAGTACTTTGACTGGTACGACATGTCTGAAGAGCATAAGTTTAAGTTTGCCAAGCTCAAGTTAGTACGACTGGCTAGGTTATACTGGGCCACTTTAGAGCGAAGGCAATTATTAGAGGGAAGAGACCCCATAGTCACCTGGCACGCCATGAAGGCTAGACTTAGGTCCAATTATGTCCCCACATCGTATGAACAGAGCCTATTGGACTAGTGGCAGAGATTAATTCAGGGTAGTAAAACTATGAATGAATACATTGCTATATTCCAAGAGTATACCATGAGGTGTAATATCGTTCAATCTGAGGAAGTCACCTTATCCAAGTTTAGGTATGGCCTGAGAGCAGATATTCAAAGAGAACTCTACCTAATAAGGGTACACGATTTAAAGAAGCTTATCAAGTTGCTAGGGATTATGAACATTTTTAGAGAGGGCCACCCTATCGTAAATCAGAGGCTACCAAGAGCCCTAGCCCATATCCAGGATCTAGTCAGGCCTATCCTAGTCGTCCCAGACCTACCCAGTACTCAGACCCCCGCCAGACTTTTCTGAGTCGACCCAACACTAGCCGACCCAGTACAAGCCGAACTGAGTTGAGTCGACCCCATAATAGTACCCCTATACCCCAGAGAGAGGATAAGGGCAAATCTGTAGAGGTCCAAAGAAATTCCAACCCCCTGATCAAATGCTTTAGATGCAACAAACCGGGACATGATCAGCCAGTGCCCAGTCAGATCCCTTCATATAGATGAGTTACCTGAGACTGAATCTGAGTCCCTAGTTGAGCATGAGGGAGAGGTCTATGAGGCTGATACCCATCTGATAGATGAGTACGATGGAGAGGAGGAAACATTTAAGTCTGAAGACATACTAGGAGTGGTTAGATGTATCTTGACCCAGACTCGAACTAAGGACCAGGAAGATTGGCGTAGGACTAACATCCTACAGACTTTTGTTAAGATAGGGGATAAGGTGTTCAAGATCATAGTGGACAGCGGGAGTTGTGTCAATGTCGTCTCTACCAATACAGTTAAGTCATTAGGATTGACCACAGTTCTCCATCCTAGTCCTATAAGGTCTCATGGGTAGATTCACCTCTATCCCAATCAAGTCCAGATGCCAAATACTAATTAAATTGCAAAATTATGAGGAAAAGGTTTGGTGCGATGTAATTCCTATGGGTGTTAGTAGTATTATATTAGGTCGACCTTAGCTTTACGATCACGATGCCACCTTGTTTGTCGATCCAACATCTGCTCTTTTAAACACAATGGGAACAAGTATGTGATACATCCAACTCCACCTAGGGACCTAATCAAAAAGGATCTAGCAACCTTAAGGATAGCAAGCCAAGAGTTAATCTGATTAAAGCTAAGGAATTAGAAAAGGATATATCACTGAGGTAATCTGTTTGGATTTTGACCGCTAAAGAGATCTATGAATCAGTCCAAAAGGAACAACCCTTAGAAGTAATTGAGATCCTAGAGGAGTTTAAGGATGTCTTCCTGAAGAATTGCCTGATCAGTTACCACCCCTGAGAAACATCCAACATGCCATTGACCTGATCCAAGGATCCACCCTCCCAAACCTTCCCATTATAGGATGAACCCCAGTGAGCATCAAGAACTACAAAAACAAGTGGGAGAATTACTTAGGAAAGGTTTCATTAGGGAGAGCTTAAGTCCTTGTGCAGTTCCTGCACTATTAACCCCTAAGAAGGATGGTACCGGGAGAATGTGCATGGATAGTAGGGCCATCAACAAAATCACTATCAAGTATAAGTTCCCTATCCCCATACTAGATGACATGTTGGACATGATGGCGGTGCCACTATCTTTTCCAAAATAGACCTTAAGAGTGGCTACCATCAGGTTAGAATTAGACCAGGGGATGAGTGGAAGACTGCATTTAAGACTAGAGATGGTCTGTTTGAGTGGGTCGTGATGCCTTTTGGGCTGTCAAACGCACCTAGCACATTCTTGAGAATCATGACCCAGGTCCTGAAAGAGTACACGGGAAAATTCTTAGTGGTCTATTTTGATGATATATTAATTTATAGCAAGACCAAAGAGGACCATCTTAACCATCTCAGATTAATCTGTCAGACCCTTAGAGAGAATAGCCTATATGCAAACCTTAAGAAGTGTAATTTCATGATGCATAGGGTTATCTTTCTAGGTTTTATGGTAACCCCAGAAGGTGTTTCAGCGGATCCTGAAAAGGTTAGGTCGGTCGTAGAGTGGCCGGTACCCATGAACGTCCACGATGTCCGCAGCTTCCATGGCCTAGCAACCTTTTACAGGAGATTCATTAGGGGATTTAGCACCATCGTCGCACTCATCACTGATTGTATTAGGAAGGGTAATTTTGAGTGGACTAAGTCAGCTAATAAGGCCTTCCTAGAGCTTAAGGATAAGATGACTCATGCACCCATACTTAGACTTCACACTTTTCTAAGGTGTTTGAGGTTGCATGCGACGCGTAGGTGGAATGTAAGCCAAGAAAATCACCCCATAGCTTTCTTTAGTAAAAAACTAAATGAAGCTAAACTTAGATATTCCACCTATGATAAGGAATTCTATGCGGTAGTATAAGCCCTTAAGTATTGGAGGCATTACTTACTACCACAGGAGTTTGTCTTATTTTCTGATAATGAGGCACTCCGATTTCTGAACTCCCAATAGAAGCTAAATTCTAGGCATGGAAAATGGGTTGAATACATTCAGCATACACTTTTATCCTGAAACACCATGTTGGTATAGAAAATATGGTAGTAGATGCCCTAAGCCGTAAGTCTTTGTTGTTGAGTACTGTTAGCACCAAGTTATAGGATTCGATCGGATAAAAGATGAGTATGAGACCTATCATGACTTTGGTGAAATTTATAAGATCATTCAGCTAGGGCCATCCAGTACCAGTGGAGATTATACCATCCAGGATGGTTACCTTTTTAGGGGCAATAGACTTTGCATCCCTAGGACGTCACTTAGAGAATTCCTAGTCTGGGAAGCGCATGATGGGGGATTAGCTGGTTATTTTGGAAGAGATAAGACTATTCTAGCGATAGAGGATCAATTTTACTGGCCAAGATTAAAAAGGCTCGTTGCCCTAATAATAGCCCGATGTCGAACTTGTGTCGTTGCAAAACAGCAGAAGCAGAACACCGGTCTATATACTCCTTTGCCAGTGCCTGATCGTCCTTGGCAAGACCTCAGTATGGACTTCATTCTAGGATTACCTAAAACCCAAAAGAAGCACGACTCCATTTTTGTAGTGGTCGATAGGTTCTCTAAGATGGCTCATTTCATCCCTTGTTCGCAAACCTTTGATGCGTCTAGGGTAGCCCGACTTTTCATAGACAGCATGGTCAAGCTCCATGGCCTACCTAAGACCATTGTTTCTAATAGGGATGTTAGGTTCACCAGCTACTTTTGGAAAACGTTATGGCATCTGTTAGGGCCAAACTTAATTTTTCCACAGCCTTTCACCCCCAAACGGATGGGCAAACTGAAGTGGTGAACAGTAGGGTAGGAAACCTTCTTAGGTGCCTTGTAGGCGAACACCTAGGGATGTGGGATTTATTATAGCTTCGTGTAGAATTCGCCTACAATAGCTTAGTGAACAGGTCCACGAGCAAGAGTCCATTTGAGATAGTCCATGGGTACAAGCCTAATCGTACACTTGATCTAATTCTTTTACCCCTCCACACATGAGTCTTAGAGTCCGCACAAGCATTTGCACAGCATATCAAAGACTTACATAAGGACATTAGCCAGAAAATAAATCTAAGTAATGAAACTTATAAAAGACTGGCTAACTCCGAAGAAGAGCCAAAGAGTTCGGTGTAGGGGATTATGTCATGGTTAGGCTTAGGCCTGAACGGTTCCCACTAGGTACCGTTAAGAAACTTCACGCTTGCAGAGCTGGTCCCTTTGAAATAATAGAGAAGGTATGACCCAATGCCTATGTGCTAGATCTGCCCTCGGATTGGGGCATTAGCTCGACCTTCAATATTGCAGACCTAGTAGAATATAGGGAACCGGCAGCAATTCCTAGTGAGTACTTTGACCTAACCCTCCTTTCATGAGCAAACCTACCCAAGAGTGTCCACCACCAATTTTATCTGAGCGAGGAGAGCGGATCGAGTGTATCCTAGACGATTAAGCCATTACGACCCGGAACCACGGTTATCAACCCTACCTTGTGTGATGGCAGGGTCGCCCCGAATCTGACGATTCATGGATTACTCGAGAAGACTTGCAACACCTCGACCTAGACCTACTAGAGAGATACCAGAGCCAGAATGACCCATACTCGATGGGGTCGAGTTCCTCCCACCCTGGGAGAATTGGTGCGGGCACCAGGATCAAGCAAAGGATTCTTAACCCTCTGTGGATATCTGATTAGTTATGATTCAAGTCTTGAGTTGGGAAATAAGTTTAGTTTATTTTGAGTCCCGTCTAGTTCATTTTATTCTAAATTGAGTCCTATCTAGTTTAGTTTATTTTAATGTGAGTCATGTAGTAAGTTCATCAGCTTACAAGAGGAGACATCAGTATTGGAGCAGAAGATAAGGCCATCACAGTCAGACAGAGCAGCTGCTAAATTCAAGTTGGTGCCACACCTACTTCAAGCAGCCCACATGCCACCTAGTAGAGCAAGCAACCTTCCCGATCTGTATGATCATTTTCCTTATCTGGCCAATGCCGATTTTATGCCAAATTAAGCTGCCACTGATTGCATCTAGAAGATCACCTTCCTCATCTGGATGCTGCAAATTTCATGCCAAATTAAGCTGCCGCTGATTGCATCTAGAAGATCACCTTCCTCATCTGGACGCTGCAGATTTCGTGCTAAATTTGATTAGGGTACCTTTTTCTTTTCTCTCTTTCCATATATATTTTCTTGGGCCCCAAGTCTCTTTCTCTATAAAAGAGACCATCTTGTATGAATGATGTATCCTTTATTATTAATCAATCAATCCAAGTTTTGAGTTATTGTGATTTTTGTTAATTAGTTCTCTGATGCTCTTGTTTCCCTCCTCCTGCGCGTGCCAACATCCCAAGTCTCCAGAAGAAACCCTGGCCGCCACCTTTGTCTTCCAATGGTGGACGCCCAAGAGCCCTTGGTCGGCCTCCCCTTTTCTCTACTCCTTCTTTGTCTCTTTGCCTCTATTCTAAATTTTCTCTATTATTCTTTAACCCTTGTATGGTGATCTTGCAAATCCCTTAGTAGCCACAAATCCAGGATTTAAGGTAATAATCATCCAGGTCAATGGATACTTGGCCGTAGATCCATGGGCTCAAGGCTTGGTCATTCAGGGCGCATCCGCCAGGCAGAGCAACCCCTTCAACACTTTGATCTTCCCCATCTTGCCAGGTACACCCCTCTAATCTACTAGTAATTTTATTGTAGAAGAACAAGCCCTACCAGGGCTTTTTAGCCTTGGCGGTTCTTCTTCCTTATTTCTTAAGAACTTTCGCGTGCAGATTTACTGTGAATTTTCCTGAATCCCTCTTAGGCTCTTACTTTGGGAGAATAATCAACTGCAATTATTAATCATTAAAAAAATAAAAAAAATTACTTGCAAGCGAATTGGTCCTGCATCACATCCCATACCTTGGCAAATCGAGCCATCCTCTACCTCGGCAAACCAAGCCATCCTCATACCTCGGCAATCTGAGCTATCCTCATACCTCGATAAACCAAGCCATCCTGTACCTTGGAAAACCAAACTGTCCCTCACCTCGGCTGAACCGAGGCACTCGAACACCTCTATGGAATCTAGCGCGGAAGAGATCAAATTCACGATAACTGAATAAGATTCCAAATGGAGAATCATGCCAGAAGTGGCCTAAGGGCCATAGAAGTGGCCTAGGACCTACATAATCACTGAATCTCAAGACATCAACCAACTCTCTTGACCGTCGATCCTCTAATTGACAAGATATGGATCCTACTGGCCTCGTAACAAACTTGATTCGAATCCGTTTCGAATCTCAAAAGCTTTCAGACCCCTTGTGACGTGCCCAAGGAATCAGGTGATCGCCTATAAATACCACAACCCTCAAATCTCTCAGGTACACATTCACTAGCTCTCATACTGAAAAACTCCATTAAAGCTCCATCAGAGCTCTGATCTCTCGGAAGAACACCCATCTAGAGGAACTCTTCTGCGAGAGTCTTCTCCTCATATCTGCTTGTTGTGAATCTCCATTGACTTGGGCGTCAAAGGGTCCTCCATAGAGGGCTACCCCGAAACACCCTCTACGTGCCGACTGTCATGCAGGTTCCACTATGGCGAAGAGATCGGCATTCAGACCCGAAGCCAGGGCGCACCGAAGTCGAAGAACAGATTTTTGTGGCAATAATTATAATATATTACATAATGTAAAATAAGATAATATAATATACTAATAATATTATTATATTACACAATGCTATAATTTTGCAATATTACTCTAATAATATATCATAATATGGTGATATTTATTATTAGATAATAACTGCCATAACTTTAATAATATATTATAAAATAATTATTATTTATTAAATAATACTAAATAATACATTATAATAATTTTATATTATAATTATTATGATATTAGAATATTATATTATAATACTATAAATAATATATTTAGTATTATTGTAATACCATAACATTTTTTTATAATATTATTAGAATAATTTATAGATTAGAATAATTTTATAATGGTAGTTTTTCATATGTTAAGTAGTTAAGAATATTATGAAATTGATTTTATTATTTTTATTTTTAAAACTACTTTCTTAGTTTGATTAGCAATGGATGTTTAAGTTTTATAATACTTTAAAGTGTAATTAATAAATAACAAGTAGCTTTTTTCAAAAGCTTTACGTCCAAAAGTTTTATTATCAAAATCTTAATTCTATACTCCATGCTAAAAGTTCATAAGAAAAATGATAGCAAATATCTATCACTTATTAGATGGAGAACTTGGTGGCAATACCTTACCATATCCCCTTGAGTTTTGTCCTTTTCAGATTAGATTCAAATGTTAAGATCACTTCTGAATTAAAGTTCAATTTCTTACTCTTATAATATGCCATCATAATGGAGGATTATAATGTGAAGGTGTTCCGAAAGCGAAGAAACTACCGCCCTGCACATTATGGGTTAGCTTTTATGTAATTGAAAATGAAGTGAGCACCGTTAATGCAATTATTACCATTGTAAGAGAGATGTTGGCCCAGATGGCAACCCAAGAGGGGGGGGGGGTGAATTGGGTTCTTAAAAAATTTAAGACTTTTAAATTTTTAAATAGTTTGCTTGAGATGTGCAAGTGAGGAAATGCAAATAAAAAATGCAGTGAATAAATAGAGATAGAGAGAGAGAAATAGCACGGCAAACACAAAAGATTTTATAGTGGTTCGGTGTATCCAACACCTACGTCCACTCCCAAGATTCACTTGGGTCCACACTATAATCTCCTAGATTACAGCGAGTTGTTTTACAAGCTCACAACTCAAACTTGTTGTTTTCCGGGCGCACAACGAACCCAGCTGGTTTTCAGGGCTCACCAGCACAAAACCCTAAACCAACTAACCCAAGCTTAAACAAGCTTGAACCGAGGTAAGACTACCTCCACTAGTTCAATCCCCCAGATTGAACTAGCAAAAAAAATAATATTGTTTTCAATACAAAGCTCCTCAATGAGCAAATATACAAATAAAATAACAAGGTTTAGAAAAGCCTGATTTGTAGATGGTTGGCTTTTGAGCTTTTCTTCTTTTCTTCTTCTCCTTGCTGGATTGAATCAAGCCTCAGCTCCGATTCTTCACAGTTGAAGCAGTTGAGAAGAGTTGAAAAGCAAGAAACTGAATCTCTTTCTCCAAGTTGGGAAATCCACCAAACTTTGATTTGAATGCCTTGGATTCCTCTTGAGCTTTTTGGAGTGAGTGGATTTGAGCTAGAAGGTTTTCCTCTTGAGATTCAGGCTCTCGGATTTTTGAAATGGGATTTGTCTATCTCGATTTTCTCTTTTTTTTCTTTTTCGTTCTTTTTTTTGAACAATAGTCTTCCCTTTTTATAGATTTCTTTAACCATTTTTGGAAGAAAACTATCCGTTGGAGTGTACCTTGTACAAAATATATCCGTTAGAAATAAGTAAAATAGAAATATTACCGTTAGAGCTGATCTGGCAATTTGATTTTTCGTTCCAGGTGGGTTGGAGTCGACTCTAACTTTTCTGGAGTCGGCTCTAGCTCGAGGCATTTTAAAACGATATTTCTGGAGTCGTCTCTGACTTTTCTGGGGTCGACAAGAAACTTTTCCGGAGTCGACTCTAACTTACCCGGAGTCGACTCTAGGTTGGGGCCAGAAAAATCGACTTTCTGCTTCTTCTGTGAGAGTCGACTCTAACAGTCTCGGAGTCGACTCTAATCCGTGCCAGTTCCGGAGTCGGCTCTGTGATTCTCGGAGTCGACTCTAATGTCTGCAATTCTTACCTAGACATTAGATTCGATCCAGAACACATTGTAACTCCTGATTTTGATCATTCAATAGTCTTATAATCTGAAACACTAAATCAAAATCATTAGAGCCTTCAAAGTTATACTCAAATAGTTTTGTTAATCATCAAAATCATCAATTGGGTCAACAATCTCCCCCTTTTTGATGATAACAAAAACTTTGAGTATATGCATTCAAAAATTCATTCAAACTAAAGATTATAGTCATTTTGAAACTTAAACATTTTAATTAAGGATTTGATGCCAATATTCAAGTAAACTTTTAAAATTGTGCATGAGTTCAATATAATCCATCAATTATGAATATTTAAACTTAATGTGCATAAAATTGCAATTGAGCTTTTTGTTAAGCTCCCCCTGCATTGAATAGCTCCCCTATATAAGCATCAAATTTTAACTGATTAACATTTCAAGTTCATTTGCATAAACAATTATTTCTCCCCCTTTCTTTCTTTCTTTATGCATTCAATATTTATTCAATCTTTCTTTCTTTGCATATTCAACCATCTCTCCCCCTTTTTTGTTATCAGCAATAAGGAGAGTAGATAAAAAATTATAATCAATAAACATAGGGATTCAAGCAATCAATATTTGAAAATGTGAAATTGCATTTCATAAGTAAGAACCATTACATAGTTGACATTCCAAAATGAAATACATTAGATATTCAAAAACTTCCTAAGTACAAACTATCAAAATCAAAATCAAGGTCAGATGTGTTTGAATACAATTTTCTTCAAATGACCTATGATTTCCATTACATCATCCTTTTGTGATTTCTTAAAATTTTCAAGGCAAGCTTCGATTTGAGAGACTGCAAGGTCAATATCCTTCTTCAATTGACCCGTTGCATGAACATAAGATCCTGACCCATCAGCAATGCCTTCCATCCTTTCGAAGATTTTGTGAAGATCAGCACCAAAGGATTCAACAGAATTGCTTAAGGTAAAGGAGATCATGTCCAGTCTCGAATTAAGTTCTTCTTCAACTGATTAAAGTCTTCTTTTAATTGATTAATTTCATTGAGATCTGTGACTATCATACTCAGCAAGCAAAGCTCTCAACTGACCAATTGTTCATCAGAGAATCTCCCAGAATTTGTTATAGACTGATGTGGAGGTGAGGGAATAGAACTAGGTCCGGCCTCTGAAGGTCCAGCTGAAGAAGGTCCCGCAATAGATGGATCAGGGACTGATGGTCCCGCAGTGGATGGTCCCGGGATGTCTTCTACTCTGGTTTCCTCTGCTCTATCTCTCTGCTCTTTCCTCTCCTCCTTTCATCCAAACACCATTCAATTTCTTGAAGCCCATCCGATGAATAGTAGAATGCTATAATAATCAGTGTGTCTCAATTTTCTTAAAGGTTCATTTCCATAATGAGCACACCTTGGCTTCTAAAGATTAGTGTCAGAATCATACCATATGGCAGTGTTGATCTTTTCTTTGTAGCTGCCTCTGCCATGTATCCAATCATCATGCCAGCTAAGTTGACTGGCCTTCCAGTAATTATGCAGTCCATTAACAAACGTCTCGCTCCGAGACATACTCGAATCTACCAATTTTTGGAAACAAGATTCTTCCACAGATATTATGTAGTAATCTGAGTTCTAGATTCAATTGATTTGCAAAGATTTCTTCAAACTCAGTTACATCTCTCCCTAGCATTCTTGTCAATGCTCCACTTCTATCTCATGTTGATATTCCATTAAACCGATTGTGGGCATTTCCAATAGTTTCCAAGAATCTCAGAGGTTATTGTAACTCTTGTTCCTCTTACTATACTTATTAATCCACCTTCTCCTCTGCTTAAACCATTAAAACTCTCTTACTAAGGCTGGATATGTGGGTATATCAAGTGAACAGACTTTTCCCATCCCATTCCTTCAAACTTCTTCCTATAGTGAATCCTTCCGACTCAAAGAAATCAAAATTCACCTTTCTCCCAGTGGTAATGGTCTTACCGGCTAAATGATCAACCTTGGGTGAGGGTGAAGGAGGGGAATCCTCTTGAGTGGCCGAAGAGGAGGAAGGCGAGGGTTGCCTCCGAACAGTGCGTCTCTCGTTGGAACGGATGCTCCACCGACGAATCCGCGCCTCTTAGGTGCCATTGAGAAGATTGGAAGATTAATCAAGGGTTTTGAGTAGATTGGGGAAGTTGGAAAGGCTTTGGAGTTTTTGGAAGGTTTGGAGACGATGGAATGATTGGGGGTCGACTCCGCCTTTTTATTTTTGACCTAGCTCGACTTAGAGTCGACTCCCGAAAACTGGGTGTCGGCTCCGAACCAGAAAATCTGTCAGCGCTCGAATTAGAGTCGGCTCCACAAAAGCCAGAGTCGGCTCTAATCGCTTAGACAGAACATCAAAAACTCAGGTGTCGACTCCACAAACTGTCAGAGTCGACTCTAACAGTTTCAGAGATAAAAAATTAAGTTTCAAGGATTTGAAACTATTCAAATTAATCATCAAATTATAGATTAATGTTCCTTAGCAATTGGGGAAACAATGAATCAAGATCTAGATAGATTTCCTTATTGAAATATCAAGATTTTTCAAGAAAATGATGAAATCTAGATAGATGTCCTTAAGAGTTTCAGAAAACTATTCCAAAGGATCACAAACTCCTAATTCTCCTCTAAGATAACAAAATCTCTCTTCACTTAAGGGTTTTGTTAATATATCTGCAAGTTGTTCTTCAGTATTCACATAATCAAGACAAATTTCATTATTGGCTACATGTTCTCTTATAAAGTGATATCTTATTTCAATATGCTTTGTTCTTGAATGTTGAATTGGATTTTTAGTTAGATTTATTGCACTTGTATTATCACATCTTATAGGTGTCTTATCAAGTGTGATACCATAGTCTTCAAGTTGTCTCTTAATCCATAGGATTTGAGCACAGCAACTTCCAGCTGCAACATATTCTGCTTCAGCAGTAGATAATGCAACCGAATTTTGCTTTTTGCTAAACCATGAGATTAAGTTACTTCCTAAAAATTGGCATGCACCACTTGTGCTTTTTCTATCTAACTTGCATCCAGCATAATCAGAATCAGAATATGCAATCAGATTTAATGTGAGTCTCTAGAATACCATAAACCTACATTTTTTGTTCCACTTAAGTATCTTAGTATTCTTTTAACAGCAATTAAATGTGATTCTTTAGGTTCTGACTGAAATCTAGCACATAAGCAACAGCAAACATATGTCTGGTCTACTTGCAGTTAAATAAAGTAGGGATCCGATTATACCTCGATAATACTTTTGATCAACCTTCTTACCTTCTTCATCTTTGTCCAGCTTGCATGAAGGACTCATTGGTGTTCCGAGGGGTTTAATTGATTCCATACCAAACTTCTTTAGAATTTCTCTTGTGTACTTTGTTTGGTTGATAAAGATACCCTCTTTGCTTTGTTTGATTTGGAGTCCAAGGAAGAATTGAGTTCTCCCATCATGCTCATTTCAAATTCTCCCTGCATTAACTTAGCAAATTCTTGACATAGAGAATCGTTAGTAGCACCAAATACAATGTCATCAACATAATTTGAACTACAAGTAAATCTTTACTTTTCTTTTCAAAAATAATGTTTTATCAACATTTCCTCTTGTAAAATCATTTTCAATTAAAAATTTACTTAGTCTATCATACCAAGCTCTAGGTGCTTGTTTCAAACCATATAATGCTTTGTGCAATTTAAAAACGTGATTTGAAAATTCGTGATCTTCAAAACCTGGTGGTTGTTCTACATAAACTTCTTCATTTATAATCCATTTAAAAATGCACTTTTGACATCCATTTGAAATAAATTAATGTTCATGTGACATGCAAATGCTAGTAATAGCCTAATGGCTTCTAATCTAGCTACAGGTGCAAAGGTTTCATCAAAATCAATACCTTCTTCTTGATTATATCCTTTTGCAACTAATCTAGCTTTGTTTCTAATTACTATGCCATTTTCATCTAGTTTATTTCTAAAAACCCATTTTGATCCTATTACAGAATGATTTTAGGTCTTTCCACTAATGTCCATACATTATTTCTAGTGAATTGATTTAATTCTTCTTGCATAGCTAACATCCAATTATTATCTTTTTCAGCTTCTTCAATAGTTTTAGGTTCAATTTGTGAACAAATGCAAGATGATTACTAATATTTCTCATATATGATCTAGTTCTTATTCCTTGAGATGGATCCTATAATCAATTCCTTGGGATGACTATGAGCATATCTCCAGTCTCTTGGAAGATCTATATCATTATGATATATTGACATCATCGTCCTTATGTGAATCATATCTTTAGCTTCTTGTTCATGATCTGAAGATACTTCAATATTAAGTTTTTCAAGATCTTTTTCAATTATGTTTGTATCTTCCTCATCATCAATCCTTTTCAGAACAGATGCTAAAGATTCATCAAAAACTACATGAATGGATTCTTCAACAATTAAGGTTTTCTTGTTAAACACTCTATATGCTTTACTAGTTGTTGAATAACCTAAAAAATTCCTTCATCAGATTTAGCATCAAATTTTCCTAAGTTGTTTTTACCATTATTATGAATAAAACATTTACATCCAAATGCATGAAAGTATTTTATATTTGGTTTTCTTTCATTCCATAATTCATAAGGTGTTTTCTTTAAATTGGTCTTATTAAGGCTCTATTTAAGATGTAACATGCTGTGTTAATAGCTTCCGCCCAAAAGTACTTTGGAGGTTACTTTCACATAGCATGGTACGGGCCATGTCTTCTAGAGTCCTATTTTTCCTTTCAACTACACCATTTTGTTGTGGGTCCTAGGGGCTGAAAAATTATGATTAATTCCATTTTCAGCAAAAACTTTCAAATAAGTGATTTTCAAATTCAGTTCCATGATCACTTCTTAGAGACACTATGGTAGTGTTTTTCTCATTTGTGACTTTCTTGAAGAATTTCAGGAATATCGAGAAAGTCTCATCTTTGTGAGCTAAAAACATTACCCAAGTATCTAGAATAATCATCTACAATCACTAGACCATATTTCTTTCCTCCTAGACTTGTGGTTCTAGTTGGTCCAAAAAGTCCATGTGAAGTAGCTCTAATGGCCTAGAAGTTGAAACAATATTTTTAGATTTAAAAGAACTTCTAGTTTGTTTTCCAAATTGACATGCATCACATATTTTATTTTCAAAATCTAATTTAGGTAACCTTTAACTAAATCCATTTTAATTAGTTTTGAAATAAGGTGTGTGCTTGCATGACCTAATCTACGATGCCACAACCAACAATTTCATTTATGTTAGCATTGTCAGCAATTAAGCAATGATATTCAGATAATTTGTCTAAGTCAACAAGTAACATTGCCATGTCTATAACCAGTAAAACAATGCTATATCAATAGAATTAGTTACAGTGCATAAGAAGATTTAAATGAAACATTAAAGTTTTTATCACATAATTGACTTATACTAATTAGATTATGCTTCAAACCATCAACATAAAGTACATTATCAATAAATGTAGATGGAGTTATTGAACTTTACCAAGGCCCATAATTTGACCTTTACCATTATCGCCAAATGTAACAACTCCACCTTTCTTTTCTTCAGGGTGATGAATTCATCTTTGTCACCCGTCATATGTCTTGAGCAGCCACTATCAAGATACCACTTTTTCTTTGATCTTTTGGCTACAAGACATTCCTGCAACATAATTCAAACTTTATGTTTAGGTACCCAAGCTTTCTTGGGTCCTTCATGGTTAGTAGCAACAAAATTGTTCCTTTCGGAACCCATATTTTCTTTCCTTTAATATTTAACTTGTTGTTATTTAATTTTGCATTCAAAGATTTATGTCCTTTTTCATTACATTTAAACAAGTTATATTACTTTGGTTGGCTTTTACAAAAATATTTTTAAAGATTTTTGTTTCTTAATGTGTTATACCCTAAACCTGCTTTGTCAAAAACAGCTTTTTGACTATCTAAAATCATGTTAAGTTTAGTTGAGCTTAAGTAAATTTCTCAACAATGTCTTTATATTTTTAACATCTTTCTTAGAAAATCATTTTCATTAGAGATTGATTCTTTTTCTTTAATTTTTTATTTTCAGATTTTAAATCTCTTAATCATTCTTTTCATTAAGTTTTCTTTTAATCTTTAACTCTAATTCATTTTTCTTTTAATTAAATTTAATTTTCTTGTATTTCTTTTTCAAACTTTGAAATCAATCATCAAGTTCATTGAAAGCTCAAACATTTCATCAAATGTAAATTCATCAAGGGTTTCGGAACTTACCTCATCGTTGTCGTCCGCCATGAAGCAACATTTGCAACTTCCTTTTGTTCTTCTTCTTCGGAAGAAGATTCACTGTCAGTCCATGTTGCCATGTAGCCTTTTTCTTTTTCTTGTAGGCTTTCTTCAAGTAAAGGACATCATATCTAAAGTGCCCCTTTTTACATTCATAGCATACTAAGGGCTCTTTCTCTTTGTCCTTGTCCTTTTTCTTATCTTTTCTTTTCTCCTTCCATTTTGCTCCAAATTCTTTTTGTGGAAGGGCCTTTCTCTCATAAACTTCTTGAATTTTTGCAAGAGAGCAGTCTCATCATCATCATCATCATCATCGCTGCTGCTCTCTTCCTTTTGCAGCTTTGAGGGCAATTTTCTTCTTTTTGTCCTCCTCAACATGCTGCTTCATTGTCAGCTCATGGGTCATTAGGATCCTAGAAGCTCCTCTAAGGGTAATGTTGAGGTCCTTTGCTTCTTGGATGCAGTCACTTTTGCTTCCCATGATCTTGGAAGTGACCTAAGAATTTTGCGAACAAGTTCAGAGTTAGTATAAATTCTTACCAAGACTTTTCAAACCATTCACAATATCAGTGAATCTAGTGAACATGCATGTGATGGTTTCAGTTTGTTCCATGTAAATAATTCATATTTATGAACCAAAATATTTATTTTGATTCTTTTACTTGGTTTGTTCCTTCATGGTAATTTCCAACCTATCCCAAATTTCTTTTGCGGAATTACAGTTGAGATTCGGTTGAATTCATTTGAGTCTAAGGAACAATATAAAATATTAATGGCTTTAGCATTAAGTTGTGCCATTCTCCTATCATTATCATTCCAATCCCTTTCGGGCTTAGGAACAATAGTGCCATCAATAACGTGTGTGGGTGTACTAGGTCCATTTAATTACACCCCAAATTCATAGTCAGAAGCTTGAATGAATATTCTCATTCTAGCTTTCCAATATGAATAGTTGGTTCCATTAAATAAAGGAGGTCTATTCGTAGAATGACCTTCAGCAAAACTTGAACCAACTTTGTGTTGCCATTGGATCTTTAGCCCTTGATCGTGAGATCAAATTCTAAATGAGCACTTGCTCTGATACCAATTGTTGGCCCAGATGGCAACCCAAGAGGGGGGGGTGAATTGGGTTCTTAAAAATTTAAGACTTTTTATTTAAATAGTTTGCTTAAGATGTGCAAGTGAGGAAATTAAATAATAAAATGCACAAGAATAAAGAGAGATAGAGAAGAGAAAATAAGCACGGCAAACACAAAAATTTTATAGTGGTTCGGTGCAACCAACACCTACGTCCACTCCCAAGATTCACTTGGGTCCACACTATAATCTCCTAGATTACAGCCGAGTTGTTTTACAAGCTCACAACTCAAACTTGTTGTTTTTCCGGGATCACAACGAACCCAGCTGGTTTTACGGGCTTACCAGCACAAAACCCTACAACGGGCTCACAACTAACCCAAGCTTAAACAAGCTTAACCGAGGTAAAACTACCTCCACTAGTTCAATCCCCCAGATTGAACTAGGCAAAAAAAATAATATTGTTTGATACAAAGCTCCTCAATGAGCAATATACAAATAAGAATAACAAGGTTTAGAAAAGCCTGATTTGAAGATGGTTGGCTTTTGATTCTTTTCTTCTTCTCCTTGCTGGATTGAATCAAGCCTCAGCTCCGATTCTTCACAGTTGAAGCAGTTGAGAAGGGTTGAAAAGCAAGAAACTGAATCTCTTTCTCCAAGTTGGGAAATCCACCAAACTTTGATTTGAATGCTTGGATTCCTCTTGAGCTTTTTGGAGTGAGTGGATTTGAGCTAGAAGGTTTTCCTCTTGAGATTCAAGCTCTCGGATTTTTGAAATGGGATTTGTCTATCTCAGATTTTCTCTTTGTTTTTCGATTTTTCGTTCTTTTTTTTTGAACAATAGTCTTCCCTTTTTATAGATTTCTTTTACACCATTTTTGGAATAAAACTATCCGTTGGAGTGTACCTTGTATCAAAATATATCCGTTAGAAATAAGTAAAATAGAAATATTACCGTTAGAGCTGATCTGGCAACTTTGATTTTTCGTTCCAGGTGGGTTGGAGTCGACTCTAACTTTTCTGGAGTCGGCTCTAGCTCGAGGTTTTAAAATGATATTTCTGGAGTCGTCTCTGACTTTTCTGGGGTCGACAAGAAACTTTTCCGGAGTCGACTCTAACTTACCCGGAGTCGACTCTAGGTTGGGCCAGAAAAATCGACTTTCTGCTTCTTCTGTGAGAGTCGACTCTAACAGTCTCGGAGTCGACTCTAATCCGTGCCAGTTCCGGAGTCGGCTCTGTGATTCTCGGAGTCGACTCTAATGTCTGCAATTCTTACCTAGACATTAGATTCGATCCAGAACACATTGTAACTCCTGATTTTGATCATTCAATAGTCTTATAATCTGAAACACTAAATCAAAATCATTAGAGCCTTCAAAAATTATACTCAAATAGTTTTGTTAATCATCAAAATCATCAATTGGGTCAACAAGAGACCACCATATTCTCATCCTTGTCAAGATACAAAGACGCTCGAGGGTCATCGGGCTTTCAATCGACACGTGCAAGCGCTCCTTTGTGCATCAAATCCTTGTATCTACTGGTGATGGCGTTAGAAGATCCCTTCCCCTAACTAGCCTAAATCCCAGAACAATAAAATAAAATCCCTAAAGACAAGTCCCTAACCCAAACACGACAATATACGGGAAGCACAACCTTTCCAACCAAAGAACTCTTCACTAAGTAATTTGGAAATAACAAGCTGCCCAAAAAGGCTACAAAGACACTCCTATTTGTCTCTAACAAAGATCGCTCAGGTGCCCGCCCCAACCTCACTCGACAAGAACTAACCTGGATGCTCTGCTCCCGCACGCGCACGACCTGTGCGACTCGACCACGTCCCTCCAATGCCTAAGTCCACATGACTTAGACCCTTGCTCGCTCGGATGCCTCCGCATACCACACTCAAGCCACTCACCAACCTCGCGCACCTCCATTAGTCGCTTGCTGGTCACACTCGAGCTCCTCTCGGATGCCTTGATCACTCTGATCGGATCTCCTCTGTTTTGATTTCTTATCTTCCATAGCCTAGGTCTGCCCCTCCATATATAGGGACTCCCAACCGCCTTAAGCCACCACCTCATGAGCTGCCCATCGCCCAAAATCTCGAAAACAGCCTATGCCAGGCTGTCTGCAGCGTCCGCCCAGGCACGCGCACACATGTCCAAGCACACTGCATGCACCGGCCGTGCCGCCTACACAGCCGTGGGTGCTCCGCATCATAGACGCATCTGCTAGGCTGGCAGCGCATTCGTCCCTCTGTCGAATCAGACTCTACCATGTACCTGCCAGGCTGGCTCTGCGTCCGCCTCGCGTGCACGAGCCAAGATGGCCCGACCACTGACTTGGCCATGTGCCAGGATAGGCATGCGCCGGCTGGTCGGGCCACCGACCTAGCCGCATGCCAGGCTGGCCAAGTGCCAAGCTGGCTGCGGACTAGGCGATCGTGTGCCCCGCGTGCCCGGTGCCTAGTGCCAACGCGCGAGCGCTGCGTGCGTGCACACCCAGTGCCTAGCGCTAGCCCGTGCAAACTCTTGTGCATCCCAGTGCATGTCCATGCGCGTCCGGCACCGAGCACCGGCTCGCTCACGTGCATCAATGATGCCCAAGCAATGTGCCTAGGGCCTATCCGCTTGCCTCAAAGGCAACGTCCCATCCGTGAGTCGGCTCGGCCTGCGCGTGCACCAGCCACGCGCAGCGAAGCCAAGGCCTCCTCTCAATATACTTACGCAGCATCCTATGCTATGCCACCCTGAGGGTTCTGGGACACGAGCAGCATTGCAGATTGGCACTGCCCATGTGCACGGTCCAGCATGCGCGCAACCTCGCCACGCACCGCACTGCCAGGGCCGTAACAATCCTTCCCTCGCTGAAATCTCGACGCCCTCGTCGATCCTGTCAAGGCTCCATGCCACCGCCCTGTGCGTCCTCTTGACGCACCTCGTCGTCGCGCACCTTGGCCCTCCAGGCCAAAGTCTCCCGAGTCCCAACGCGGCCACCTGCCACGTGCACCCTCTGATGCCTCCTAGGTTGGATAGCTCTCTTGCGGAGCCATCCTACCTATAGCCTTCTGCCACATGCCCATCACGCCTAAGCCGCTGCGCACACACCACCTAGGCGTGAGGTTGCCGCGCAATCTCAAGTCTGATGGTGGGATGCTCCCTCACCTCGGCCCGTCACTGTCCTACGCCATCCCTCAACTGGAACGAAGTATGGACGCCTACCTCTTCGGATCAAGATGCTGCTCCGATGAGGCATAATCAGGTCATAGTCATCGATCGGCAAGACCGTCATGCTGTAGCACCCAATCCAAGAGCCCACCTCCAATGTGGCCTTCGCTTGGCCCAAAGACTCCATCTCCTCAAAGTTGATAGGCTTCACCCGACAAGGCTTGGAAAGTGCCCCTAGACCTAATCTGTATGCCGCTCCTTGTCTCATGAAATTGTTTGTCACGCCGAAATCAACTAAGGCCTGCACTGTCCTCCCGTTGATCCAAGCCCTCACGTACATCAAACCTTAGCGTTGATCCGCCGCGCTCCTAACTCTACCTAAGGCCTTCGGCTCCTGGACCTTCGCTTCCTTTGCTGGAGCACCAACCATGTTGACTAGACTCCGTGCCTCCTGCCTTAGCCGGATCACCTCCTGCTCCAAAGCATGGATCCGAAGCTCCAATCTCTCCTCCATGGCCAGATCTGATCGCTGTTGTTGCAGATTTCAATGCTCAAGGTCATGAATCAGCCCCTCGTGCACCTCCATCAGCTGATTATGCGAAGTCTGCAACTCAGTCAACTGCATGCTCAACTCCACGCACACAGCTACCAAATCCATGGTTGATCCTTCTCGTAGATCTCCCACAATCCCCTCCAATTAGGTTACACGGTCTCCAACCGCTCTCACGATCTGTGCGTGGAACTTGCTTCAACTGGGCTCTGATAACAACTTGTCACCGGGCTTTCAATCGACACGCATAAGCGCTCCTTTGTGCACTAAGTCCTTGCGTCTACCGATGATGGTGTTAGAAGATCCCTTCCCCTAACCAGCCTAGACCCAGAACAATAAAATAAAATCCCCAAAGACAAGTCCCTAACCCAAACATGACGATATACGGGAAGCACAGCCTTCCCAACCAAAGAACTCTTCACTAAGTAATTTGGAAATAATGAGGTTGCCCAAAAAGGCTACAAAGACACTCCTCTCTGTCCCTAACAAAGATCACTCAAGTGCCCACCCCAATCTCACTCGACAAGAACTGACCTGGATGCCCTACACCCGCATGCGCACAGCTTGTGCGACTCGGCCACGTCCCGCCAATGCCTAAGTCCACCTGACTTAGACCCTTGCTCGCTCGGATGCCTCTGCACATCATGCTCAAGCCGCTCACCAACCTCGCACACCTCTACCGGTCGCTTGCTGGCCACACCCGAGTTCCTCTCAGATGCCTTGATCACTCTAATCGGATCTCCTCTGATTTGATTTCTTATCTTCCATAGCCTAGGTCCGCCCCTCCTTATATAGGGACTCCCAGCCACCTTAAGCCACTGCCTCATGAGCTGTCCATCGCCCAAAATCTCAAAAACAGCCCTCTGCTAGGTTGTCTGCAACGTCCGCCCAGGCGTGCGCGCCCAGTTTTGCGTGCGTGGGCACGCCTATGTGTGCACTGGCCGTGCCGCCTGCACGGCCGCTGGTGCTCTGCATCGCAGATGCATCTACCAGGCTGGCAGTGCATCCGCCCCTCTACCAAATCAGACTTTGCCATGTACCTGCTAGGCTGGCTTTGCGTTCGCCCCGCATGCGCAAGCCAGGCTAGCCCGGCCACTAACTTGGCCATGCGCTAGGATAGGCATGCGCCTGGCTGGTCGGGATAAGCGTGCGCCAGGATAGGCATGCTACCATCCTGATTAACCTTAATTGATTTAATCAATTGAGAGCTTTCCTTAACAATGGCCAGATCAACTGATCAATGGGGTCCTATTTAGCATACCCTTCGATCCCATTGAATGGATTTTCTCAGCAGCGAATGGAGCAATTAAAAACCATGATCAAACCTTTCTAGACATCAATGTAGTTAAGCCCAATTGATTAGATCAATTATGGGATCATAGGATCAAACAATGACATGGTTAAGTCTAAGTTTCCTAAATCTTTATCGTCTATTACATTTTATGATAACTATAGATATCACTAGCTAGGGTGTTATGATAAGAGTTCTTAATTCAAATTTTAAATTTTCTTATCATTTAATTACATGTTATGACATGTGAATTTCACATCCCATGTAAATCCTAATGTCTCTAACAAACCCTAATCATATTCTTGTCATGATAAGATTTTAGATTCAAAATATAAGATTTTAAATTCCATATGATTACAATCTTATCTTGATCCAAATATCCAAACTAAGTTTTCAATGTTCATTATCATAAGAATATCAAATCTTAATCATATCAATAATCATGTTAAAATTAAATCCTAAACATAATTTCTAGGATTTCAGCATATAGTATCTATCATGCATAAATAATAATTACCATTTTAACATAACACAAATATGATTAAATCTAAATTAATTATTAATTATTATCATATAATAAATCTTTATCTCTGATATCATATATCAAAGTACTCTATTTTATCATGATAATGAACATGCATAAATCTAAATAATATTGTTTATCATCAAATAATAAACATTTTATTATATTTTAAATTTATTATCAACATATGAAAACTCTTCATGATTTTAAGCATAATAAAAAATCATATTATCAATCAATTGACTCAAGTATCCTATCAGATTAATGAATCTGTAGCCTAAGGAGGCTCTAATACCACTGATGGAAATTATGTATACAAGATATGAATCAAATTCATATAAATATTGCGAAGATATAATATAAAATTTTCTGAATGCCCAGGATCCTTAGGAACATATTCATTAAATCTCAAATAAAATCTAATTTTATTCATACCTGAGTCCTTTATCGATGTAGATGAGGATGAAGCCGGTTAATCCTTTGCCACTAGCCGTTCACGTGTCCGGCCTCTAACGGTGATTCATGCGGAGAAAATGGGATGAAGACCTAAGGTATGAAGATGACACTATGAAAGAGAAAGGGGTGCTAGCGCCTCTTGAATCCCCTTACATAAATATAGAAGATATCTTTGAAAAAAGATCTAATCTTTTTCTTCTCATGCTTTGCCTTCCTACTAAGAAAGATCTAATCTTTTTCTTCTTATGCTCTGCCTTCCTAGTAGGAAGGAACCATATTTATAGGGTGAAAAGGAAACGTTCCAAAGGAGAAGAAGAGACTTCTTTTATGGTAACGTTAATCCAAAGAAACAAAAGAAACTCCCATTTTCATGGTAACATCATGGTAACATTAATCCAAGAAAACGGAAGAAACTCTCATTCTCATGGTAACGTTAATCCAAGTGTCACAATCTCAGCCTTTGAAATTAGAAGTTGGTTATCTTATAACTACATGCCCCAATTTGTACGTGTTCATCATCGAACCATAGAGATTCATCATGCCTCATCCCATAGGCATGATTCCATCTTCACATGGCTGAGATTGTCCATCCATACCCGAATAATCAGAGCCATCCATCACATGGATCAAGTCATATTTGGGTATGCAATTATTTGTTTATCATATGCACAAATAATTTCTCCTTAACATTCTTTCTTCTATAATGGATCATATCCATTATTATTTTATCTTGTTTAAATTAGGTCTTACCCAATTATTTAATTGATCATCTTATCTAAATTAAATATAATTTAATTCTCATTTTAATTCATCCAAAATTCTTCTTAATGCGTGTGACCCATTAGGCCCTTTAACATGTTGGCAATAATCATGTCCTAATGATAGACCCTAGGAATGATTGGACAACTCTTTGTCCAAGTCAACAACATGATTATAGATCATGAGATGCCTCTAGCAAAGCATCATGACTATCCAACTGCTAAAGGTTTTGTTGACATGGCCATCAACAATACCTATCCATGAACGGTTACCGTACGATCGAATCCTTTCATCACATATCGCAGATCAATCAGTAGTATGGAATGTGTCAACCCTGTAATTGATCTTTGTTTACTTGATCTCAAGAAAAATTAACTCATATGAATTAGAACTTCGAAACCATTTCGAATTTCAACTCAACCTTGCGAGGATTTAACAATCAATTCAATCCATCAATGGCCGTGGGATATAACCCTTTCTATCAAGGGAGACGAATCATGTCTTAATCAAACACCATCTTCATATGCTTCATATCATACCCAATCGATACCACATTTGCCATCTGCGGCTAGAGCGACGTTTGGATGCCATCAAAGCATGACATTCCACACATGAGATGCAATGAAGATTTCAAGTCAAAGGATCACTCACACCACCGTCATTTAGAGATCAACCATCGACACTATATAGAATATCCATATGGGATCTCTATACGGGTCATCCATTGCATCGTTACAATAATGAGCATCCACACACCTACCCAAGGGTGAGGATATGCAATGTGTGCCAGTCTCACGGTGTTTGATGGTGTCCAGTCCCATCTACACATCGACTAGGAAAGTTTAAAGAATTAAACCATAATGTACAATTTGAATCTCACAATTTGTAATCTCTATTACAAATTCCATATGCACGGTTCACATTCTTTTGACTTTATCTCACAGACATATATATCAAATATATTATAAAAGATATCTGGATAGATATAAAACCATTTTATTTGATTTGTATTCATAGAATGTATAACATTCAATCCAATTGGATCTAGGGCATACACTAACACGGTCCAGGACCTCGACAGCCCTACGATCATAAGAACACCCTTGAGCCGGTACCAAAAAACCTCCGAGGTAGTTTTCAAACGGACCTCGACAGCTCCGCGATCATAAGGACAACTCTCGGGCCAGCACCATGAAACCCCCGAGGCAGTTCAAGTCCTATGGTCTCGACAGCCCCAAGTCAAACTTCCATACCAGCATTGAGAAACCCCGAGGTAGTTTTCAAAAGGACCTCGACGCCCCGCGATCATAAGGACACCCTTGGGCCGGAACTAAGAAACCCTCGAGGTGGTTCAAGTCCAATAGTCTCAACGGCCCTAAGTTAAACTTCCGGGCCGACATCGAAAAACCCCCAAGGCATTTTTCAAAAGGACCTCGGCGGCCCCGCGATCATAAGACACCCCTGAGCCGACACCGAGAAACTTCCAAGGTAGTTCAAGACCTATATTCTCGGCAGCCCCAAGTCAAACTCCAGGGCCGGCACCGAAAAACCTTCAAGGTAGTTTTAAAAAGGACCTTGATGGCCCCAAGATCATAAGGACACCCTCAGGCCGGCACCGAGTAACCTCCAAGGCAGTTCAAGTCTTATGGTCTTGGCGGTTTGCCCTTGACCTTAACCTTCTCAAATAGTCTTTTCCCGCACAAGTTTGCCCTTGACCTTCTCAAATAAAAAAAAAAAAAAACCGATTCCAACTATAGAAAAAAATAATAATAAAATAAACTAAAAATTGAGTTTTAATATAAGCATCTAATATTAGATAGAGATAACATGTTTCACAAAGGATACGCATGAAACAAGATTCTCTAAAGATCAAAATTTGGAATCCCAAATTTCCAACGAAATCAATTAATTAGAACAACTCAATAGATCATCCACCCAAAAAGCTACGACAAAGCTACAACAAATGTTTGGGGAAAAATGAAATGAAATAGAGAAAGAAGGAGATGAAGTAAAAAATATAGCACTTGTTCGAGGCCATCCTCAAAATCGAGGGTTTTGAGAGGCACGGAGAGCGGCGAGATTTATTCTTGCCAACCTTCAAAACAAAGATCGTTGCCATCTCAATCTGGCACCTTCGCTTTACGAAATGGCTTTCTTTCCCTCTTCTACTCTTCAAATCAAAACCAAACAAAAGAAAACAAAGTTAAACAAAAAAAAATTCAAGAAGAAAGAGTATTTCCATTTGATAAATTTAAATAGCATCCGATCTTTTCATTATATAGAAGAAGAGCCAAATAAATTTCTAAGGAAATTTTTTTAAAAAAAAGAGAGAGAGAGAGAGAGACCTCTTACGCTGGAGGGCCATTCGATCGCCACCTCATCTATTTAAAGACAAAAGAGGCAAAATGTTTTAAGATTTTGAGACAGAAATACCCTTAGTTCGGCCAGGGTTTGTAACATTCCAAGCCCAGGCCCAGTTTTTTGCTAGCCCGGCTTATGCATGGTCCAGGACCTCGACAGCCCTACGATCATAAGAACACCCTCGAGCCGGCACCAAAAAACCTCAGAGGTAGTTTTCAAACGGACCTCGACAGCTCCGCAACCATAAGGACACCCCCGAGCCGGCACTGTGAAACCCCCGAGGCAGTTCAAGTCCTATGGTCTCAGCAGCCCCGAGTCAAACTTCAGACCGGCATTGAGAAACCCCCAAGGTAGTTTTCAAAAGGACCTCGATGGCCCCGCGATCATAAGGATACCCTTGGGCCGGAACTAAGAAACCCTCGAGGCGGTTCAAGTCCAACGGTCTCGACGGCCCTAAGTCAAACTCCCGGGATGACACCGAAAAACTCCTGAGGTATTTTTCAAAAAGTCCTCGGCGGCCCCACGATCATCAAGACACCCCTGAGCCGACATCGAGAAACTTACGAGGTAGTTCATTACCTATGGTCTCGGCAGCTCCGAGTCAAACTCCCGGGCCAGTACCGAGAAACCTTCGAGGTAGTTTTCAAAAGGACCTTGATGGCTCCGCGATCATAAGGACACCCTCAGGCCGGCACCGAGTAACCTCCGAGGCAGTTCAAGTCTTATGGTCTCGGCGGTTTGCCCCTGACCTTGACCTTCTCAAATAGTCTTTTCCCGCACAAGTTTGCCATTGACCTTCTCAAATAAAAAAATAAAAAAATGAAAACCAAATCCAACCATAGAAAAAAATAATAATAAAACAAACTAAAAATTGAGTTTTAATATAAGCATCTGATATTAGATAGAGATAACCTGTTTCATAGAGGATGCGCATGAAACAAGATTCTCTAAATATTAAAATTTGGAATCCCAAATTTCCGAAAATCAATTAATTGGAACAACTCAATATCTCATCCGCCCAAAAAGCTACGACAAAGCTACGACAAATGTTCGGGGAAAAATGAAACGAAACAGAGAAAGAAGAAGATGAAGTGAAAAATATAGCAGCTTGTTCGAGGCCATCCTCAAAATTGAGGGTTTTGAGAGGCATGGAGAGCTGTGAGATTTATTCTTGCCAACCTTCAAAACAAAGATTGTTGCCATCTCAATCTGGCGCCTTCGCTCTGCGAATTGGCTTTCTTTCCCTCTTCTACTATTCAAATCAAAACAAAACAAAAGAAGACAAAGTTAAACAAAAAAAATTCAAGAAGAAAGATTATTTCCTTTCGATAAATTTAAATAGCATCCGATCTTTTCATTACATAGAAGAAAAGCCAAGAAAATTTCTAAGGGAAAATTTAAAAAAAATAGAGAGAGAGAGAGAGTGTGTGTGTGTGTGAGACCTCTTATGCTATAGGGCCATTCGATAGCCGCCTCCATCTATTTAAAGACAAAAGAGGCAAAATGTTTTAAGATTTTGAGACAGAAATACCCTTAGTTCGGCCTGGGTTTGTAACATTCCAAGCCCAAGCCCAGCTTCGTGCTAGCCCGGCTTAAGCACGGTCCAGGACCTCAATAACCCTATGATCATAGGAACACCCTCGAGCTGGTACCAAAAAACCTCCGAGGTAGTTTTCAAACGGACCTCGATAGCTTCGGGATCATAAGGACACCCCCGGGCCGACACCATAAAACCCCCGAGGCAGTTTAAGTCCTATGGTCTCGGCGGCCCCGAGTCAAACTTTCAGACTGGCATTGAGAAACCCCCGAGGTAGTTTTCAAAAGATCCTCGGTGGCCCCGTGATCATAAAAACACCCTTGAGTCCAATGGTCTCGACGGCCCTAAGTCAAACCCCCGGACCGACACCGAAAAACCCCCGAGGTATTTTTCAAAAGGACCTCAGTGGCCTAGCGATCATAAGGACACCCCTGAGCCGACACGAGAAACTTCCAAGGTAGTTCAAGACCTATGGTCTCGGTGGCCTCGAGTCAAACTCCCGGGCCGATATCGAGAAACCTTCGAGGTAGTTTTCAAAAGGACATTGATGGCTCCGCGATCATAAGGACATCCTCAGGCTGGCACCGAGTAACCTCCGAGGCGGTTCAAGTCTTATGGTCTCGGTGGTTTGCCCTTGACCTTGACCTTCTCAAATAGTCTTTTCCCACACAAGTTTGCCCTTGACCTTCTCAAATGAAAAAATAAAAAAAAAACGAAAACCAAATCCAACCGTAGAAAATAATAATAATAAAACAAACTAAAAATTGAGTTTTAATATAAGCATCTGACATTAGATAGAGATAACCTATTTCACTGAAGATGCACATGAAACAAGATTCTCTAAAGATCAAAATTTGGAATCCCAAATTTTCGACGAAATCAATTAATTGGAACAAGCTCAAATGTTCGGGGAAAAATGAAACGAAACAAAGAAAAAAAAGGAGATGAAGCCAAAAATATAGCAGCTTGTTCGAGGCCATCCTCAAAATCGAGGGTTTTGAGAGGCACGAAGAGCTGCGAGATTTATTCTCGCCAACCTTCAAAACAAAGATCGTCACCATCTCAATCTGGCACCTTCGCTCTGCGAATTGGCTTTCTTTCCCTCTTCTACTCTTCAAATCAAAACCAAACAAAAGAAAACAAAGTTAAACAAAAAAAAAATTCAAGAAGAAAGAGTATTTCCTTTCGATAAATTTAAATAGCATCCTATCTTTTCATTATATAGAATAAAAGACATGAAAATTTCTAAAGGAAAATTTTAAAAAAAAAAGAGAGAGAGAGAGAGAGAGAGAGATAGAGACCTTTTATGCTAGAGGGCCATTTGATCGCCGCCTCCATCTATTTAAAGACAAAAGAGGCAAAATGTTTTAATATTTTGAGACAGAAATACCCTTAGTTCGGCATGGGTTTGTAACATTCCAAGCCCAAGCCCAGCTTCGTTCTAGCCCGGATTAAGCACGGTCCAGGACCTCGACAGCCCTACGATCATAAGAACACCCTCGAACCGGTACTAAAAAACCTCGAGGTAGTTTTCAAACGGACCTCGACAGCTCCGCGATCATAAGGACACCCCTGAGGTAGTTAAAGTCCTATGGTCTCGGCGGCCCCGAGTCAATCTTCCAGACCGGCATTGAGAAACCCCCGAGGTAGTTTTCAAACGGACCTCGTGGCCCCACGATCATAAGGACACCCTTGGACCGGAACTAAGAAACCCTCAAGGCTGTTCAAGTCCAATGGTCTCGACGGCCCTGAGTCAAACTCCGGGCCGACACCGAAAAACCCCAGAGGTATTTTTCAAAAGAACCTCAGCGGCCCGGCGATCATAAGGACACCCCTGAGCCGACACCGAGAAACTTCCGATGTAGTTCAAGACCTATGGTCTCGCGGTCCGAGTAAAACTCTCGGGCCGGCATCGAAAAACCTTCGAGGTAGTTTTCAAAAGGACCTTGATGGCCCCGCGATCATAAAGATACCCTCGGGCCGGCACCGAGTAACCTTCGAGGCGGTTCAAGTCTTATGGTCTCGGCGGTTTGCCCTTGACCTTGACCTTCTCAAATAGTCTTTTTCCGCACAAGTTTGCCCTTAACCTTCTCAGATAAAAAAATAAAAAAAAGCGAAAACCAAATCCAACCATAGAAAAAAATAATAATAAAACAAACTAAAAATCGAGTTTTAATATAAGCATCTGACATTAGATAGAGATAACCTGTTTCACAAAGGATGCGCATGAAACAAGATTCTCTAAAGATCAAAATTTGGAATCCCAAATTTTCAACGAAATCAATTAATTGGAACAACTCAATAGATCATCCGCCCAAAAAGCAACGACAAAGCTACGACAAATGTTCGGGAAAAATGAAATGAAACAGAGAAAGAAGAAGATGAAGCAAAAAATATAGCAGCTTGTTCGAGGCCATCCTCAAAATCAAGGGTTTTGAGAGGCACGGAGAGCTGCGAGATTTATTCTCGCCAACCTTCAAAACAAAGATCATCACCATCTCAATCTGGTGCCTTCGCTCTGCGAATTGGCTTTCTTTCCCTCTTCAATTCTTCAAATCAAAACCAAACAAAAGAAAACAAAGTTACAAAAAAAATTCAAGAAGAAAGAGTATTTCCTTTCGATAAATTTAAATAGCATCCGGTCTTTTCATTATATAGAAGAAAAGCCAAGAAAATTTCTAAGGGAAAATTTAGAAGAAAAAAAACGAGAGAGAGAGAGACCTCTTATGCTGGAGGGCCATTCGATCGCGGCCTCCATCTATTTAAAGGCAAAAGAGGCAAAATATTTTAAGATTTTGAGACAGAAATACCCTTAGTTCGGCCTAGGTTTGTAACATTCCAAGCCCAAGCCCAGCTTCGTGCTAGCCCGGCTTAAGCACGGTCCAGGACCTCGATAGCCCTGCGACCATAAGAACACCCTCGAGCCGGTACCAAAAAACAATCGAAGCAGTTTTCAAACGGACCTCGACTGCTCCGCGATCATAAGGACACCCTGAGCCAGAACCGTGAAACCCCTGAGGTAGTTCAAGTCCTATGGCCTCGGCGGCTCCGAGTCAAACTTCCAGACCGGCATAGAGAAACCACCGAGGTAGTTTTCAAAAGGACCTCGATGGCCCCGCGATCATAAGGACACCATTGGACCGGAACTAAGAATCCCTCGAGGTGGTTCAAGTCCAATGGTCTCGACGATCCTGAGTCAAACTCTCGGACCGACACCGAAAAACCCCCTGAGCCGACACCGAGAAACTTTCGAGGTAGTTCAAGACCTATAGTCTCGGTGGCCCCGAGTCAAAATTTTGGGCCGGCACCGAGAAACCTTCGAGGTAGTTTTCAAATGGACCTTGATAGCCCCACGATCATAAAGACACCCTCAGGCCAGCACCGAGTAACCTCCGAGGCGGTTCAAGTCTTATGGTCTCGGCGGTTTGCCCTTGACCTTGACCTTCTCAAATAGTCTTCTCCGCACAAGTTTGCCATAGACCTTCTCAAATAAAAAAATAAAAAAAACAAAAACGAATCCAACCGTAGAAAAAAATAATAATAAAACCAACTAAAAATCGAGTGTTAATATAAGCATCTGACATTAGAAAGAGATAACCTGTTTCACAAAGGATGCGCATGAAACAAGATTCTCTAAAGATCAAAATTTGGAATCCCAAATTTCCGACGAAATCAATTAATTGGAACAACTCAATAGATCATCCGCCCAAAAAGCACGGCAAAGCTACGACAAATGTTCAGGGAAAAATGAAATGAAACAGAGAAAGGAGATGAAGCAAAAATATAGCAGCTTGTTCGAGGCCATCCTCAAAATCAAGGGTTTTGAAAGGCACGAAGAGCTGCAAGATTTATTCTCGCCAACCTTCAAAACAAAGATCGTCGCCATCTCAATCTGGCACCTTCGCTCTGCAAATTGGTTTTCTTTCCCTCTCTACTCTTCAAATCAAAACCAAACAAAAGAAACAAAGTTAAGCAAAAAAAAAATTCAAGAAGAAAGAGTATTTCCATTCGATAAATTTAAATAGCATCCGATCTTTTCATTATATAGAACAAAAACCAAGAAAATTTCTAAGGAAAAAAAAAAAAAAAACAGAAATCGAGAGAGAGAAAGAGACCTCTTCCGCTGGAGGGCCATTGATCGCCGCCTCCAAATATTTAAAGACAAAAGAGGCAATGTTTTAATATTTTGAGACAAATAACCTTAGTTCGGCCTGGGTTTGTAACATTTCAAGCCCAAGCCTAGCTTCGTGCTAGCCCGGCTTAAGCACTGTCCAGGACCTCAACAACCCTACGATTATGAGAACACCCTCGAGCCAGTACCAAAAAACTTCCGAGGTAGTTTTCAAACGGAACTCGACAGCTCCGCGATCATAAGGACACCCCTGGGCTGGAACAAAGAAACCCTCGAGGCGGTTCAAGTCCAATGTCTCGACGGCCCTAAGTCAAACTCTCAGGCCGACACCGAAAAACCCCGAGATACTTTTCAAAAGAACCTCGGTGGCCCCGCGATCATAAGGACACCACTGAGCCAACACTGAGAAACTTCCGAGGTAGTTCAAACCTATGATCTCGACGGCCCCGAGTCAAAATCCCAGGCCGGCACCGAGAACCATCGATGTAGTTTTCAAAAGGACCTTGATGGTCCCGCGATCATAAGGACACCCTCAAGTCAGCACCGAGTAACCTCCGAGGCGGTTCAAGTCTTATGGTCTCGGCAGTTTGCCCTTGACCTTGACCTTCTCAAATAGTCTGTTCCCGCACAAGTTTGCCCTTGACCTTCTCAAATAAAAAAAAAAAAAAAATGAAAACCAAATCCAATTGTAGAAAAAAATAATAATAAAATAAACTAAAAATCAAGTTTTAATATAAGCATCTGACATTAGATAGAGATAAACTGTTTCAAAAAGGACGCGCATGAAACAAGATTCTCTAAAGATCAAAATTTGGAATCCCAAATTTTCGACGAAATCAATTAATTGGAACAACTCAATAGATCATCTGCCAAAAATCTATGACAAAGCTACGACAAATGTTCGGGGAAAAATGAAACGAAACAGAGAAAGAAGGAGATGAAGCGAAAAATATAGTTGTTTGTTCAAGGCCATCCTTAAAATAGAGGGTTTTGAGAGGCACGAAGAGCTGCAAGATTTATTCTCGCCAACCTTCAAAACAAAGATCGTCACCATATCAATCTGGCGCCTTTGCTCTGCGAATTGGCTTTCTTTCCCTTTTCTACTCTTCAAATTAAACCAAACAAAAGAAAACAAAGTTAAACAAAAAAAAAATTCAAGAAGAAAGAGCATTATCGTTCGATAAATTTAAATAGCATACGATCTTTTCATTATATAGAACAAAACCCAAGAAATTTCTAAGGGAAATTAAAAAAAAAACAGAGAGAGAGAGAGAGAGACCTCTTACTGGAGGGCCATTCAATCGCCGTCTTCGTCTATTTAAAGACAAAAGAGGCAAAATGTTTTAAGATTTTGAGATAGAAATACCCTTAGTTCGGCCTGGGTTTGTAACATTCCAAGCCCAAGCCCAACTTCGAGCTAGCCCGGCTTAAGCATTGTCCAGGACCTTAAAAGCCCTACGAACATAAGAACACCCTCGAGCCGGTACCATAAAACCTCTGAGGTAATTTTCAAACGGACCTCGACAACTCTGCGATCATAATGACACTTCCGGGTCGAAACTAAAAAACCCTCGAGGCGGTTCAAGTCCAATGGTCTCGACAGCCCTGAGTCAAATTCCTGGGCCAAGACCAAAAAACCCCCAAGGTATTTTTCAAAATGACCTCGATGGCCCCGCGATCATAAAAAAAACCCTGAGCCGACATCGAGAAACTTCCGAGGAAGTTCAAGACCTATGGTCGCGGCGGTCCCGAGTCAAACTCCCGACCGACACCGAGAAACCTTCGAGGTAGTTTTCAAAAGGATCTTGATGGCCCCGCGATCATAAGGACACCCTCGGACCGGCACCGAGTAATATCTGAGGCGGTTCTTATGGTCACGGCGGTTTGCCCTTGACCTTGACCTTCTCAAATAGTCTTTTCTCTCTCAGATTAAAAAAATAAAAAAAAATGAAAACCAAATCCAACCATAGAAAAAAATAATAATAAAAGGAACTAAAAATCAAGTTTTAATATAAGCATATGACATTAGATAGAGATTACCTGTTTCACAAAGGATGAGCATGAAACAAGATTCTCTAGAGATCAAAATTTGGAATCCCAAATTTTCAACAAAATCAATTAATCTGAACAACTCAATAGATCAATTAATCGGAACAACTCAATAGAGCTGCAAGATTTATTCTCGCCAACCTTCAAAACAAAGATCGTCACCATCTCAATCTAGCGCCTTCGCTCTACGAATTGGCTTTCTTTCCTCTTCTACGCTTCAAATCAAAACCAAACAAAAGAAAACAAAGTTAAAAAAAAATTCAAGAAAAAAGTGTATTTCCTTTCGATAAATTTAAATAGCATCCAATCTTTTCATTATATAGAACAAAACCCAAGAAAATTTTAAGGAAAATTTTTTTAAAAAAAATAGAGAGAGAGAGAGAGATCTGATGCTGGAGGGCCATTCGATCGCCGCCTTCATCTATTTAAAGACAAAAGAGGCAAATAAACCCTAACCCTAATGTTTTAAGATTTTGAGACAGAAATTCCCTTAGGTTCGGCCCAGGTTTGTAACATTCCAAGCCCAAGCCTAGCTTTGCGCTAGCTCGGCTTAAGCTCGGTCCAAACGCTAGCAAACCATGCTTGGGGTCAAACCACATGGCACGAACAGCAATAGATGCGAGGTGACATAACAAAGTAGGTTAATAAATTAAGTTAGATTTGGGTTTCCTAACCCATGTGATCCTGACGAGAGGGGCAATCAAGTTAAACTAGATCATTTTGAATTCGAATAATTTTTAAATTCAAATCACTTTGGAGAAACTTCATGAAAGGTGCTAAATGAAGATCACAAAAAAGTTCATAGAGACGATTGCATGCAAAGCCATTCGCTGGCTCAGACCATCAAAGTAGCTTTCACCATCGATTAGAACTCAATATACATCATGCATCAACATGAAGGTATTGTATCCCTAGAGATCCTTATTGTATCACTAGAGATCCTTCTCTATGAGAAACTTCACTTTTTTAAATAGAGGCAACTCCTTGTCTGAGTGACTATTAGATAAGTCAACCATAATGATAACATGCTCAATCTCCTATCTGAGCCATATATCTCTCCGGATTGGATTTCCCAAGCAGAAGGACTACTTCGAGAAAAAATTCTAAAATCCTCATAATTTCAATGATCTTAGATCGATTAAAAAGATCGATCAAGTGGTTCAAACTACTAAGATTCGATTATTCTGGCTCAAAAGTGAGACATGAAGCTTATTTGATTGGCAAAGTTTAAGTTTCAAGGTTCAAGCAAAAATGACGAAACAAAAGTCAACGGAGCACCCACCCTTCTGACTTTCGAGAACAATCATAGTCTTAACCCTTCTAGCCCAATTTATCTACCCATATCAACCATTTTATGCAAAGACTATTTTACCGTGCATCATCATCATATCAATAAAATAATAAAATAATAATAATAATAATAAAATAATAATAATAATAAAATAATATAATAATAAATAATAAATAAATAAAAATAATAAATAAATAAATAATAAATAATAATAAATAAATAAATAAAATAATAATAAATAAATAAATAAATAAATAATAAATAAAATAAATACGGTCACATTTGTGAAAAAAAAAAAATCTGTTTGGTTTGTATGGGATGCTAGTATTAGGTACCAGCGGTTCCACCTGCAAGACAAAAAACAAAACTATTTCTATGAAATTTAAATAAATAAATAAATAAATTGAACTGCAATTGTGGTAGAACAAATTGGTTTGTATGGGATGCTAGTATTAGGTACCAGCAAGACAAAACAGAACTATTTCTAATAAAAAATCTTTTTTTGGTGAGCCTAAATTTTAATTTTTTTGTAACCGCAAGAATTTATACTTTAAATAGAATCAGACCGAATTAAAGAGCCTTTCACCGCACAGGTTTCTCAAAAAAAAAAAAAAACGAAAAAAAGAATCCAATCATGAAAAAAAAAAAAAAAGAATAGAACAAACTAACAATGCATCTGAAATTAGATAGAGATAACCTGTTTCATAGAGGATGCGCATGAATTCTCTAAGGTTCAAAATTTGAAATTCCAAATTTCCAACGAAATCAATTAATTGAAACAACTCAATAAATCATCCGCCCAAAAGCTACGACAAATCTTCGGGGAAAAAATAAAACGAAACAAGGAGATGAGGCGAAAAATATAGCAGCTTGTTCGAGGCCGTCTTCAAATCGAGGGATTTGAGAGGCACGGAGAACTGCGAGATTTATTATCGCCAACCTTCAAAACAAAGATCGTCGCCATCTCAATCTGGCGCCTTCGCTGTGCGAATTGGCTTTCTTTCGCTCTTCTACTCTTCAAATCAAAACCAAATAAAAAACAAAGACCGTCGCCATCTCAATCTGGCGCCAATTGGCTTTCTTTCCCTCTTCTACTCTTCAAATCAAAACCAAATAAAAGAAAACAATTTTAAAAAAAATCAAGAAGAAAGGGTATTTCCTTTCGATAAATTTAAATAGCATCCGATCTTTTCATTGTATAGAACAAAACCCAAGAAATTTCGAAGGGAAAATTAAAAAAAAAAGCACACACCAAGAGAGAGAGAAGAGAGACCTCTTTCGCTGGGGAGAGAGAGAGAAGAGAGACCTCTTTCGCTGGGGAGGGAGGGAGAGAGAGCTCTTTCGCTGGAGGGCCTTTCGATCGCCGACTCCATCATTTTATAGGCAAAAGAGGCAAAAAAACCCTAATTAAGATTTTGAGACAGAAATACCCTTAGGTTCGGCCTGGGTTTGTAACATTCCAACTCCAAGCCCAACCCCAGCTTCGAGCTAGCCGGGCTAAAGCCCGGTCCAGGCGCTAGTCGACCATGCTTGGGGCCAAACCGCATGTCACGAACAGTAGATCGGTGGGAGGCGAGGTAAGTTGATAAATTAAGTTAGATTTGGGTTTCGTAACCCATGTGATTTTGACTAGAGGGGGCAATCAGGTCAGACTAGATCATTTTGAATTTGAATAATTATTAAATTCAAATAACTTTGGGGTTTCGATCATTAAAGCAAAATCCTAATCCATAGATATAGAGAAAGCTTCTTTTTTTTATAAGAATTCAATCCACATTTTTTTCTTATTCTTTCTAAGTAATTGGTCCATGATCAGTTTGATTCTTTTTTTTATTTTACTCATTTGTTAATCTAAATGATATAGAAAATAGGGACAAAATTCTAACATAATTAGATACTAATAGAAATATAGTTATAAACTTATAAAATAATAAAATAATAAACAATAGTCTATATAATGTACTTTTAAAATGAAGAAATATTTATGCCAAATTATTAATAAAATATCAAAACAAAATAAACAAATATTAGAAATGTTCTTAATCTTATATATATATATAAAGCAAAGTTATGTCTAATTATACTCTTCAATCTCCTCTTTAAAGGTGTTTGAAATTATTAATATCATTATTCACTAGCATTCAACTTGGACAAATGCTTTAATCTCATCATTTATTGAATGACATTAGCATAAATTATAATATATATCAAAAAATAAAATATTATAATATTAAGCATGTACATAATTTAATTGATAATTCAAAAAAAATATAATGATATTTAGATAAAATTTTAAATTTTAAAATAAATAAAATTAAAAATATATCTATCACCATATCCAAACAACTAATTATGAGCAGTGATAAATACTTATATTTTTTTGATAAATACCATTTTTAGATCACTTTGGGTTACCCATGACTTAACCTGACCCAACCTGGCAATTTTTGGGTCATTTCAAGTTTAGATTGAAAAAATGTAAAATCCTAACCCTATTTTTTTTCCTTTTTTTTAGGTTTAAGCCGAGTTTGTGAGTTGGGTTAGGTTTTTGCCACCTCTAATCCTAACTCTCGAGTCTGAATAAAGTAAATTTTTTATTATATTTTCAATAACAAGGATTTTTTCCATTGATAAAACTTTGAGGTAGTTTGTTAGATTTTTGCTACCAAATTCTTCACTTAATAAGTAACATAAGTATAACCATTATACTTAAGCATTATTTGGCATAGCACTTGGATATCCCAAAAGTACTTTGAAAGAGGTAAAAGTATTTTTTAGTATTTTTAAGATGTTTTTTTAGATTCTAAAAATGCACTTAGACTAATACAAAAGCTGCTAAATGCTCTATTTGAAAAGGCTCAAATTTAGAGTATTTTTAAAAATGTTCTTCTTTAAAATTTTGTTTTTATTAGATTTGAAGGTTACATATTTGAACCAATCATATTTAATATAACATTGTAATAATATAATATAACTATGACAAATATATGTAACATAAAATATATTAAAATATCATTATAATTATAATATATTACATAATGTAAATAAGATAATAAATACTATATAATATTATATTACATAATGCTATAATTTTGCAATATTACCCTAATAATATATCATAACATGGTGATATTTATTATTAGATAATAACAATCATAACTTTAATAATATATAAACTAATCATTAATTATTAAATAATGCTAAAAAATATATTATAATAATTTTATATTATAATTATTATGATATTAGAATATTATACTATAATACTTAAATAATATATTTTAGCATTATTATAATACTGTTACATTATTTTATAATATTCTTAGGATAATTTATCGATTAGAAAACTTTTATAATGATAGTTTTTCATATGTTAAAAGTATTATGGAATTTATTTTAATATTTTTATTTCTAAAACTACTTTCTTAGTTTGATTACCAAATGAATGTTTAAGTTTTAATACTTTAAAGATGTAATTAATAAATAACATTTTTTTTTCAAAAGCTTTACATTCAAAAGTTCTATTATCAAAAGCTCAATTCTATACTCCATGCTAAAAGTTCGTAAGAAAAATGATAGCAAATATCTATGTTATTAGATGGAGAACTTGATGGCAAATACCTTACCATCTCCCCTTGAGTTTTGTCCTTTTCAAATTAGATTCAAATGTTATGATCACTTCTGAATTAAAGTCAATTTCTTACTCTTATAATATGCCATCATAATGGAGGATTATCATGTGAAGGTGTTCTGAAAGTGAAGAATCTACCGCCCTGCACTGCACATTGTGGGTTAGCTTTTATGTAATTGAAAATGAAGTCAGTACAGTTAATGCAACTGTGACCATCGTAAGAGAGACCACCATATTCTCATCCTTGTCAGGATACCAGAGACGAGCTAACAACAACAGCACGGAACAAAAAGATTTTGCAAAAATTATATTAAATTAAAAATATCATTTTAAATAACTTTTTTCACTCTATTCTCAATGCCACATTAGCGTTGAAAAGCACCAACAAAGACTGAATGATCCTGTATGAAAGCGTCACTCAAAGTGGCACTTTCGAAAAGTAATTTCTGAGTGTATCTAGTAAACTTATTCATAGATAATATGAAAATCAGACTTAAAGTAGATTCTTGATATAAATCTATTGGTTATTAATATTTTTCACATTAACCATTACTTCATTTTACATATTCTTGATTACATTAATATATCGGGAAAACTTCTTTCTTTTATCATATTCATTATAAGATTTTTTTAAAGACTATCGTATGCTTTTCTTTTAAAATCAATATAAATTATATAAAATTTTTTATTCTTATCAATCAATCTTTTAAAGAGAAAATAAGCTTCTATAACCAACTTACTTGGCATAAAACTAATTTGGTTTACTAATATTTTTGCATCACATTTTTATGTTTAATCATCCTCTCCAAAAGTTTTATAGTATAGCTCCTGTTGCCGCCGGGATCCGTCCTCCAACTCGGACGCGATCGGTCTCCTGATCGGGCTTCCTCCTGGGCGACCTGCACAGAAGTCCTCACGCGAGAGGGTTGGGGGTGGCCCTCCACGGAAGACCCTCCGACGCTCAAGTCAGTGGGGATCAACGATCAACAGAAATGAGGAGAAGGATCTCTCTGAGGAGTCCCTCCGGGGGCGGCCAATCGGGAGCTCCTGGGGAGCGCCGACGGTGGAGAAGGAGAAGGATGAGCAATGAAAGAGAGGGAGAGAGTGAGTAAGAGTGAGAGTAAGCCAGGAGCTATAAGCGGGGGTTCGTCTGCGCGTACCTGAGAGAATCTGGGAGTGTCATATTTATAGGCAATCACCTGGACCTTGAGCACCTTCTGGAAGGTTCGAAGGTTGTTGGGATACGGAGATGATTCGAATCAAGCTGTTGTAAGGCCGGTGGGATCCGTATCTTGTTCGTTGAAGGATCGACGGCTGGGAGAGCTCTCTAAAGGCCTGAGATCTGATGAGTGCGTAGGTCCTAGGCCATTATCGTGGATCCTAAACCACTCCTCGATATGGTTCTTTGTTTAGGATTCTGTTACGCTAGGCCTGGGCTCTCCCGCGTTGGGTTCCACGGAGGTGTATGTCGAGCCATGGATTGCTTGGGGGTTGCTCAGGGGAACCGAGCTATGGGTTGCTCGGGAAAGCCGAGCTATGAGTTGCTCGGGAAAGCCGAGCTATGGGTTGCTCGGGAAGCCGAGCTATAAATGGCTCGGGAAAACCGAGCTATGAATGGCTCGGAAACCGAGCTATGGGTTGCTCGGGGAAACCGAGCTATGAATGGCTCGGGGAAGCGAGCTATGGGTTGCTCGGGAAGCCGAGCTAAGGGTTGCTCGGGAAAACCAAGCTATGAATGGCTCGGGAAAATCGAGCTATGGGTTGCTTGGGAAAACCGAGCTATGGGTAGCTTGACCCGTTGGACCATATTAGTTAGCCCGTTCTTTATGGGCGTAATGTAGCGGGCAGGGGGATGGGGCTGATCTTAGTCCCTTTGCATGGTTATCAATGCAATGGCGATTTTACCCTTCAACACATGCCCCCCACTCCCTAGTTCGAAGCGTAGGTTCGAGCGTAGGGAGTATAGACTTAGGTGGCGCAATCCGAACGGAGGGACATGTATTTGATAGCCCACGCAATGATGCCCTAATTAATGCTGCGTGGCCGTCTTGCCTTTTTGAGGTGGATCCATCGTTCCTTAGGAGCGAAGGCAACAGATGGGGAAGCGCCACGTAGGAGATCTCGATTTTCACGGCGCCCGTAGTGGCGGTTCCGGATGTCTTGATTGAGACGCCTCATCTTCACCCTGAGGCAGTTTCCCTTGGGAAAAACGGGGTCATGGCGGTGCCATCCCTATTTGTAGCACTCTTTCGCTTTCCCTTAGAGAACTTCATCTTTTCGTTTTCACAGCGATCTTGCTCAGCGTCTCTTATGATTGAAGACATGGTGAGTCCGAGTGATCATGCTTTCGGAGGTGACCCTGGTNTCAATGCAATGATGATTTTACCCTTCAACACATGCCCCCCACTCCCTAGTTCGAAGCGTAGGGAGTATAGACTTAGGTGGCGCAATCTGAACGGGAGGACATGTATTTGACAGCCCACGCAATGATGCCCTAATTAGTGTTGTGTGGTCGTCTTGCCTTTTTGAGGTGGATCCATCATTCCTTAGGAGCGAAGGCAATAGATGGGGAAGCGCCACGTAGGAGATCTTGATTTTCACAGCGCCCGTAGTGGCGGTTCCAGATGTCTTGGTTGAGATGCCTCATCTTCACCCTGAGGCGGTTTCCCTTGGAAAAAATGGGGTCGTGGTGGCGCCATCCCTATTTGTAGCGCTCTTTCGCTTTCCCTTAGAGAACTCGTCTTTTCATTTTCACAGCAATCTTGCTCAGCATCTCTTGCGATTGAAGACATGGTGAGTCCGAGTGATCAGGCTTCGGAGGTGACCCTGGTGGATCTGGAACGGATATGCCGCCTATACAAGATCCCCCAGTATGTTACCTTGTTTCTCCCGATGGCTGAGGACAGGGTAACATCCGATTGGGAGACGGAGCGTTCTGCTACGAGGAAAGTTTGAGGGCAGGTCTCAGGTTTCCTCTTCATCCGCTGGTACGGGAGGTGATGAAGTTCTACAATATATGCTTCACCATGGTGGCTCCCAACAGCTGGCGCAACCTCATCGGATTCATCTCGTTGTGCAGCCGTATCGGGGTGATCGCGACCCTTCCGATGTTCAGGGTGTGCTACAACAAGGTCTCCGGAGGCCTCAGAGTGGCCTTACATCGGTCCCCGATGGTCCTTTAAGATGATTTCGGATAACCCATCGTCGATAAAGAATGGAAATCGCGATTCTTTATAGTCGAGGGAATATTGGCTCGATTTCCTGGGTATGGGGACAATACATAAAGGATCCAGAAGCGCACCGGAGTTAACCGAGCAGGAGAAAAGGGATCTGATCATGTTACGCAGCAGTCGAGCACTTCCGGCCAGTGCCCTTCTATCGGAGGACGCTCTCTTCGTGGTCGGACTGAGTCCTATAGATCCTCGCAGTGAGTATCACTTTGTAGTCAATAGCCTACTGATCCCATCTTTGGTTTTGTGCAAACTAATGGGCGAATCTTATCGCCTCTGTAGCCGAAAGGTCGGCGTTCGTAGATCAGATGAGGGAGGAGCTGGGCAAGCGACGCAGGAGATCCGGCTCCAGCGGCAAGCATAGGGCCGAGAAGAGGTCCATCCTTCCGGCTCTCGCCCTAGGGGGATGAGGGGAGATGGTGATGATCGGCACTCTTCGTCGCCGCGGGTCGGAGGTATCGAAGTCCCGGCGGTGCATGATCTTTCGGCGCTAGAGGAGGGTCTGTCAGGAGGCGAAGATCGGGATGCCGCCGGGGTTTCAAAGGAGGCTGCTGAAATTTCCTCCCCGCCCATTGTTGTTTTGTCCGACGATGGCGAGGGAACGATACCGGTTCGCTTGGAGACCCCCGGGGTCGGGGCGGCTCGGTCTCCCTCATTGGGGGTCGATGGCTCGGAGAGGCTACAGGTGGAGGTGGGAGCGGCCTCCACTTCGATCGAGGCAGGAGAAGTAGTTACAGTTGCCAGGTTCGGCCTATGCTGCTGGTGGGAGAGCCAGCGGGCGACGAAGGGGTGGCCAGACCGCCGAACCAGCGATCGAATCCCACTGGGTGGTTTCTGGCGAAGGGCCTTCTGCCGAAGTACAGGAGGCCCCGGGGAAGCCGAAGTTCCGGAGGAGTCTGTTGGAGGTAGGGGAATGTTCGAAGAGGCAGAAGCAGATGAGGAGGAAGAAGGAGAAGGAGGGGAGACGTCGAGCGAAGGGGATGTTCGGGCTGGGCTCCCCTCGCTGGAGTCGAAATGCCCGAGGCCTCTCAAATGAGGGCTCTGGTAGAGGAGGCTGGCCAACCGAGGGCCTCATGGGCCGTGGGTTCCCAAGTTGGCTCCCTGAGCGCAGACTTCCACTCATGCGACCCGGAGGTGAGTGCCATGTTCTCTGCTTTGATGCGGTCCGCGTTCCAAGGGGGAGAGAGTTCCTTGACAGGAGGGAGTTATCCGGAGGACCTTGTTGAGATGGCCTTTAGATACACCGGGGCGCCGAATGAGGCTTTTCTTCTTTCCGAGATTGACGATCTTGCTCTCAGAGGATTGCCACGGATTACGCGTCTCGGGTAAGTCGTCGCACCGAAGCAGGTTTTTAGTCAGTTAGTTCGTCTGCGTTCCTTATATGTGCCATCCTTTTTGCAGAATGCCCTGATCATGAGGGCGCTAAAATGGTGCTTGCATCCGGCCGTTGGAGCTTGGGCTCGGGCCGCTAAGAGGTTGATCACCTCAAGGAGGGGTGGATTCTACAGCTAAACTCTCCGAGCCCTGCGGTCCTCCAAAGGGAGCTCGAGGAGGCTCGCAGGGTTCATGCAGTTGAGAGAGAAAGGGCCTCTCGACTCGCAACGCAGGTCAGCGAGCTTCAAGGCCTCCGCGAGCATTCCGAGAAGCTCAGTCTGGAGCTATCTCAGGTCAAGGCGGGGCACGAGAGCAAGGTCAGTTCCATGCAGCAGTTTTTTGATAAGAGGTGGGACCAGTTGAAAGCCAGCCATTCTGAAGATAAGGGCAACTGGAGCAAGAGGCTCGAGGAGGAAGAGCATAGGTGTCAGCGGTAGAACCACCTCACCCGCCTGAATAAAGAGCTCGCCGACACAAAGGATCGGCTGAAGTGGTCGAACGAATGAGCTGCCCAACTTTCCGACGAGCTCGACTACGCCCGTCAAGAAATTGGAGACACCCAGTCCTGGGTGGACGAACTAAATCAATCGGCTAAGTCTAGGGCTCTCAATAGGGTCCAAGTGCTGGAGGGTGAACTAGCCCGGCGGGACGAGCAGGTAGGGCGCTATTTGTTTTATCCATTTTGGTTTTTTGGCTTCCGCTTTACTTGCTTTCTGTCTGCAGTTGAACAGGATGAGCCATGAGTTTTATGAGCGATTGATGGCCTTCGGAGAGGAGGCGGCCTCGAGGTACCGAAGGATCTCCGAATTGGAGAAGCAATTGGCCGAGGCGAACGCGCGGGCCTCTTCTGCGGTGGAGTACAAGAAATCATCGAATTTGCCGAGGAACGCCGGGCGGCCTGCGCTGACGCATTCCGGTTAGGCGAGGAGGAGGCGGGCCAAGATTGCTCAAGCATATCCTGACCTGGACTTGTCCTGCTTGGAAGCCGAGTATTTCGAGACGCACCCCGGGGGCCGAGGAAGACGAATACGAAGAGATTTCTGATGTCGACCTTGAAGCTATTCTGGGCGTCGATGCTGCTGCTGAGGTATCTCGGCGAGACACCGTAAAAAAGGGGGGGCCAAGTGACGTTCCCGCTGATGCTGCTGCAGGAGACGCCGGGTCTGATCCCAAGCGTTGACCTTTTGGGGGGTCATATGTATTTTATGTTCCTTTTCTTTTGTAGTTTGACCAAAATCAATAAACGAGTCAGTTGTTTTCATTTGTTTGTCTTCCTTGGATGATTTCTTGTCTTAAATTTTTGTCCCAACTGCGAGCACCGCTTGGTTGGTTTTCTGGCTCGAATTTGAAGGAACATCTTGGTCGAGGCCAAGGCATAGGGATAGCCCCGACGAAAGAGTCGAGAGACAACACAGCTTGGTATAAAAAGGGGGTTGAGAGACGATTCAATTTGGCTTAAGCCGAATGACATAGTGGTTCGGCCAGGGCCGAAGAATGAAGTGGCTCGGCTAGGGCCGAGGGACGAAATTGCTCGGATAGGGCCGAGGGATGCAGTAGCTCAGCTAGGGCCGAGGGGTGAAGTAGCTCGGCTATGGCTAAAGAATGAAGTGGCTCGGCTAGGGCCGAGGGATGAAATAGCTCGGCTAGGGCCGAGGGATGCAGTAGCTCGGCTAGGGCCGAGGGACAAGGTAGGTCGGCTAGGGCCGAGGGATGAAGTGGGTCGGCTAGGGCCGAGAGATGAAGTAGGTCGGCTAGGGCCGAGGTAGTCCACCTTATCAGTAGCCAAACTGAGATCGTGCCTTCGACGAAAAGGGGGAGTTTGTCCCCGAGCAGGACCTTCGCTGTCATCCCTTTATTCTTTTTGGTAAAAAGAGGTTTTGACCTTCGCCTATTTATTACCCCTGTCAGTGCTTTGTCTTTTCCAAGGCAGGTTGATTTTCGTTTCACCGAAGTATGTGGTACGGCTTTGCGGCCAGCAAAAGGTCGCCCAGCACTTTCCGACGAACCTCTACTGTGTCGATCTTTTCCAATGCAGGTCGCTTTGGTGTTTGTGTAAGTGCTTATTTGCCATTGGATGATGTCGTTTTCGCGGGACGATCCCCCAGATCTCAGTATCTGTAAGATCGTGGACGGTTTTCTGCATTTAAAGCTCGTAATCCAGATCAGAGATAATCTTCTGGCATGCGTCATGGCTCGGGCGACGCGCTTGGCGCGCATTGGGGGCGCTGTTTTCATTTCAGGAGGCAACGTGGTGGCGTGGGCCTGGCGTTTTGAATCTCAGGGTTTTCTTCTGATAGCTATTCCCGGTTCATCTCTGCCTATAAAAAAGGGGAAAGGGGGCTGTGTTGGGCCATCCCAAAGTTTTTTTTTTCTGTAAATTATGAAGTTGCACACGATGCCTGTCTCTCTGGGCTTAGAGCAGGAGGACCGAGCTTTCCTCCTGCAAGTCATCATCGTCCTCCGGACAGCTGGGGTGATGAAGGAGCCGCTGGGGGGTGGCTTGCCCTCAAGAAAGGAGCTTCGAAGGTCGCATGGAGAGCGCACAGGAGGTCCGCAGAGATCGCATAGAGAGCGCACATATACGCTTCCTGTGTGACCTTTGCGGTTCACCTTTGGGGACGTAGGGTAGGAAGTGTACGCGGGCTCTCCATGACTTGCATGAACTTCTCCTCCTCCCTGGTCCAGATTCCTAGGCTCGTCCGCCCGAGGAATCTTTTGCCACGTGAGGAGGGGGTGATGGTGTGTCACCCGCTAGTACATTACCTTTCGACTTGGGCAATGGCTAGCGGTACACACTAGATTTGGGGGAGCGCCCCGGTATCAGTGTCCGCGAGCTTTCTTCCTACTCGTCGGAGGGCCCTTCGGTTGGGTGGTTTGGGGCAAAAGCCCGTCCACCCTTTCTGATTTCTATGATATCTCGGGTTAGACGCCGAGATATCATTATTAACCGAAGCTGGTCGCAACGGTCGGGCTGAGTCGTCCGCTCATTATCGGCGCGAGCTGATTGGCCCATGGCTTGCCTGATTCGTTGGATCGGATGTCGAAGCATCATTGTCACTCGAAGCTGTCTTGGAGTAGCTTGGCTGAGCTATGTACTCATTTTATTTCATGTATTTCAATGCACTTATAACGCCTCTCAGGCGGTTGTAATTTGTTTCGATGGCAATGAAATAAAGAAAGTTTTGTTCTTTCTCCTAGTTTCTATTTCTTTTGCGCCGAGAGTCGCTGCTCCCGTAATATACTTCGCCGCTTCATTTTTTGCCCAAATCGAGGTTTTTTCTCAGTGGGGGAGACCGTCTGTTCCCGTTTGAGGAGAGACCTAGGCGGTCGCATGGACTCACGCGGTAGGCGTGATTTTGAAACAGGTGTTCCTTCGAAGAGAGCTCGTACGTCTCTTTTGAGAAGCTGCTTGGCTTGTCCGAGTTTTCATTGTATATTTCTCAGCGCAGGGCAAGTTCCAGAGATATTGCATGTTCTTGGCCGAGGATTTTATTCTTCCCGACCTGATCGGGGCTTATAAGCTGCCTGAATTCAGATGGAACTCTGGAGATTGTTTGGTCGTAGAACATATTCCTTAACTTTGGCCGAAGCTCAGAGATTTATTACTTGGCCATGCCGAGGTTTGGAGACTTATAACCCAACGCAGTCAAGGTTCAAAGATTCATGGCTCGGCCCTGCCGAGGTTCGAAGATTTATGGCTCGGTCCTGCCGAGGTTCGGAGATTTATCGCTCGGAGGGATGACTTGGTCGTCGCCGAGACTCCTGATGTTTGGTTCCCGTGAGATTCAGCGGGGATCAAAGCGGAATGGGTGGTGCATGGGGATTCCCGATATTTATGTTTTGGTGGTTTCCGAGGAAAGCGAGCTAGCGTCATTTGCTGACGTGCCTTTTCATTTCCTTGCGCTTCTCGAAGGCGGCTGATTCGAGGAGATCCGATGGGGTTCCGGGAACATTTACTCCGTGAGGGCCCGGCAGATCGGAAGGAACCCAGTTTCTAGAGAAGGAGGGGGGTTCCCGAGTAATTCGTCGACATTAAACGATTTTCTCGGGAATGGGCACGACTCTTCGTTTCCTGTGGGCACCAGCCAAAGTGGCGACATGTGGCGGATTCTCATGGGTCGGGATTTATGACCCAACTGCTCGAGATACTCGTTCGAGGGGTATAAATATGGATGAGAGGGTTGCTAGTGCTTACCATCCTTTCGGTTAGCTTCTCAACAGCTCCTGAGAGCGGGTATGGCTTCTCAGGGTGAAGGGCGATCGTTCGAAGAGTCAGGTGTAGTTAGCAGCGGCCGTAGGGGCTTCCAGGGAGGCCGTTCCTCCGTGACCATTGATGGCATGGCCCTGGCGTCAGCTCTGGCATGCCACGAACAGTTCGAGAAGTTGGTCGAGGAGTTCCTCGCCATTTCTGCGAGGGAGGCCGAGGCCCTCCATCAGGTCATTGACCAGTAGGAGGGGCTAATTGCGTCGCTCCGTCAACAAGTTGCCGAGCTGACTCGGCGCGTGGAAGACCTGGCAGCTCCTGGGGGGAGACAGTAGGCCTCTGCGAAGGCCTTTTTTTCCACTTTTTTCTTCTTTTTTTGTATTTCTCCTTATGATAAATAAAGAGTAAAGTCCTTTTTCAGCAATCCTTTTGTTCTTCGTTGAGACCGTTGTTTGGTTCATAAAAAAAAAAAAAACCGTTTGTCCCTGTTCGAGCAAAAGGGGGACCTGGGCGGTCCGTGGGCTTAAGCATAAACCATGGTCTCGTTTGCGGAACGAGACAGGCGCTTGGGCGATAAGGTGCAAGGATATTGCTCGGGGACTTAGCAGTAGGGGGGATTTAGCGGGGATATTATTCGAAGAATAGTTGCTCGGCCTAGCCGAGGTTCGGAGATTAGTTTAGCCGAGGTTCGGAGAATAGTTGCTCGGCCCAGCGAGATTCGGAGATTGGTTGCTCGGCCCAGCCGAGGTCTGGAGATTAGTTGCTCGGCCCAGCCGAGGTTCGAAGATTTCCTGCTTAAACAGATAACTCGGTCGTGCCGAGGATTGGTAAGCAGCATCTATTTTTCCTCACGATTTTTGGTGATATAATTTGTGGTGATTTATGTCATGAATTATGAATCAATGTGCCAAAAAAATTTAAGAAGGCGAGCCTGTAGAGGGTGTACCCTACTGATGATACTTGCGGAGATTGTCCGAATTCCACATCCGAGGGATGGATCTTCCGCTTAGATCATGCAGCTTGTAGGTCCCGGGTCCGACGACCTCTGCCACTTGGTAGGGGCCTTCCTAGTTTGGAGCTAGCTTCCCTTGCTCCAGCGGTTTGGAGACAGATGCTTTCCGAAGAACGAGGTCGCCAGGCAAGAAAGCTTTCCCTTTGACTCTGGAGGCGTGGTAACAGGCCACTCTTTGTTGGTAGGCGGCTATTCTGATCTGAGCTTTTTCTCTGATTTCTTTCACCAGGTCAAGGTTGGCGCGGAGCTGCTCACTGGCTTCCTCCGAGTAGCTTTCCACCCGCAGGGAAGGGAGTCCTACCTCCACAGGGATGACAGCCTCTATGCCGAAGGCCATTCGAAATGGGGTCTCGCCTGTGGGCACTCTCGGGGTGGTGCGGTAGGCCCACAGGACGTGGTGCAACTCGTCTGCCCACCTGCCTCGGGCTCTGGAGAGCCGAGCTTTGATCCCTTGGAGCAAGGTTCGATTGGTTACTTCGGCTGCTCCATTGGCCTGTGGATGTCCAACCGAGGTAAGGCGGTGATGGATCCCGTGCTCCTCGCAGAACTGACGAAACTTCGGATTGTCGAATTGTCTATCGTTGTCAGTGATGATAGTGTGCGGGAGGCCGAAGCGACAGATGATAGACTTCTATACGAAGTCCTTGGCCCGAGCCTCGGTTATTTGTGCAACTGCCTCTGCCTCGACCTACTTAGTAAAGTAATCGATGGCGACGAATAAAAATTGAGCATCAGTGCAAGCTGCTTTGTGCTCCTCGAAGAATTGAGCAGAACACTTGTACTCATCCACGACCGAAGAGATTCGTCTATTAGCTTCGGCCAACTGACCCCCTAGTTCGAAATTCATTTGGTGGCTTGAGGCTAACTCCGCTCTCAAAACTTTGAACTGATCTTGAACCTTGAGCCCGATTCTGCCTATCTACAAACACCGGATTGTTTGAGGCTATGGCCGAAAGACAAGGCACTAGAAATAAGTAAGAAGACATTATACCTCTTCTTCTGCCGGGCCATTTTTTCGTTCAACTCATTAACCTTTTCAAGGGCCTTCAATTTGGCTGCTTTATTCTGCTAGAGACCCCCCTTGAGCTCATTAATCCTGGACTGTTTTTCTTCAACCTCCCGCCGAACTGATCAAGGTCAGCGGTGAGTTTGGCGATTTGATCGTGCTGCCATTTCAGTCGATCCTCCCTATCGGCAAGCTTCTATTTAGGCTGATGAGCTAATCTTGCTGTCGCCAATGCCTGCGCTCCTCTTCGTCAAGCCTCTTATTCCAGTTATTTTTCTCCTCAGTGAAACTATCCTTCAGTTCGCTCCATCTCTCATCAAAATGCTGCCGTATAGCCTTGACTTCATCGGCATGCTTATACTTGATCTGTGATAGCTCTAGACATGCCTTATCAGATTGCTTGCGAAAGCACTGGAGTTCTTTAACTTGGATCTCGAGCCGAGAGGCTCTCTCAGCGGTAGCTTGGTAGGACTTGCTCATTCTCTCGAGGTCCCCCTGGATAGATGACAAGGCATTGGAAAGTTTACTAGTCGAATCCACCCTTGCCCGAAGACCGGCGGCCTCCATCCTAGCCTGAGCACAGGCCCCCATGGCCAAGTTTAGGTGCCAACTCAGCGCCCTCATAATTAAGGCATTCTACAGAAAAAGCAAAAGTAAGAAAGTGCGACCGAGCCAACTGACTAAAAATTGTTACCTTGATACAATGACTTACTCAGGAGGCATAGTTTGTGACAATATTTGTAAGAGCGAGGCTGCTGATCTCAGGGAGAAGGTAGATATCCTTCGGCGCCCTAAGCCGCCCGAAAGCCGCCTCGATGATGTCCTCTACGGCGGGCTCATCCATCGAGGAACCTTCTACCGTACGCAGCATGGACCGCATCAAAGCGGCAAACATGTCTTCCACCTCTGGACTATGAATAAGGAAATTCATGGCCGAAAAATCGGCTTGAGAAACTTCGGCCTAAGGAACTACCATCCGTCTAGCCTCCTCCATTAGAATTCTAACATGCGGGGCCTCGGATGCTTCGGCTCTGGCTGAAGGAATTTCAGTCCGAGCATCCCCCCGCTCGGTGGTTCTTCTTCTTCTTCTTCTTCCTCTCCAAGTGCTACTTCGTCCCCAGCAGACTCCACCCAAACCTCGGCTTCCTCCACGCTCCCCCCGGTACCTCGAGAGAAAGCCCTCCAATGGGAAGTCCTTCAACCTCCGCCGGTCCCCCCTTGGGTGGCTCCACGTGAGCTTCGGTGGCAGCGACTACCTCTTTTGCCCCCTCAACCAGAGCAAGGACCTCTTCCCCGTCCGCATGCAGCATTACAGGGCTGCCGACCTCTAGCGAATGAGGCTGATTAGCCTCGGGCGAGAGGATTGCCAGACGAACCGGTGACATCTCTCGGCATCGTCTAACACGACCACTATTTGAAGAGGGAAAACTTCAATTGCTCCCTCCGAGCTTCCCCCTACGGCTTTTTCCTCCTCTACCATGCCCCCCTCCGGCAGGGAGGACTCAACAACCGCGGCCGAAGCACCCACTTCCCCCTTCTTCGGAGTGAAGGAATGGGGGCGAGCACTATCTTTCTTCAGCTCCATTGGGCGAGACCTGAAAGGGCGGGATCTCTTTTTGGACCTATGCTTGTCCCCGGAGCTGGAGCCCATGTGGCGCTTGCTCAACTCCTTCATTTGGCCCAGAATGCCGACCCCTCGGCTGAAAACACAGCGAATGGTCAATCAAACTGCAATAAAGTTGCCTGAGTATATCGACTACCAAAGAAAAGGGGAAAAGAGACTCACCTTGGGGGTCAATGGAACTAAGCCCGATGGCAAAAAGGGCATCCTCTGATAACAGGGCGCTAGCCGATAACACCCGACCACTACGAAGGGTTATCAAATCCCTCTTCTCCTGCTCGGACAACTCCGGGCGCGCTTCCAAATCTTTTACATAGCTCGCCCATGTTCCCAAAAAATCCAAACCAATGTTCCCCTCGACAATGAAAAATCAAGACTTCCACTCCTTTATCGATGATGGATTATCTGAAATCATTTTAAATGACTTCCGGGGACCAATATAAGGCCACTCGGAGCTTCTCCCGAAAACCAGGTTGTAGCAGACTCGGAATATGGGGAGGGTCGCAGTCACCCCAATACGGCTGCACATCGAGATGAACCCGATGAGATTGCGCCAGCTATTTGGAGCCACCATTGTCGGGCATATGTTGTAGAACCTCATTACCTCCTGCACTAGCGGGTGAAGAGGAAACTAGAGACCTGCCCTCAAGCTCCCCTCGTAGAAGAATACCCCATGGCTCAGCTCCGTTGAAACCCTATGCTCAGCCTTCATAAGCCATAGGGAAACGTCCCGAGGAACCCTGTAACGGCGGTAGATTTTGTCCAAATCTCGAGGGTTATCTCTAAGGCAACATCGCTTGGGCCCTTCATATTGTCAAGTTGAGAGGCAAAACACAAATAAGCTAGCAAGGCTTTGGGGAGGAATGAAAAATCTCTAAGGTGGAGACGAGAAAGCGTTGTAGAAGGGACGCCGCCCTAGCCTCTTTTCCTCTTTAAATAGCACTCCAGAAGGAAAGCCCGAGATGCTAAAACTTCCGATATGGGCGCCAAAAATACAGGAGCCTCGCTACGTGGGACTCCCATAATCGCGGCCTGCTGGAAACGAGGCATTTCCTCCTCGTGTTGTGGCGAAAAATGATGATGAAACGACAACCTATCATTTACGAGACTATCATTGCCCGCCCCTTCGGATCCCTCGAATGAGATTATTCCAGAACTCTACTCCCTACATCCGAATTTACATTCGGACTAGGGAGTGGGGGGCATGTGATGAGGGGTAAAACTATCATCGCATTAATGCCTATGCACATCGATAATTGGGTCGAGACCAATCCCAACATCCTGTCGGCCAGTTGTTACATCCGCAAGGCGACAAAGCCGAATCGCCTTCAGTAGAGTCGGGTCGCCCCAACGGATCGAACCATCCTATACCTCGGTAGATCAAACCATCCTGGTGCAGGCACCAGGATCAAGCAGAGGATTCTTAACCTTATGTGGATATATGATTAGTTATGATTCAAGTCTTGAGTTGGAAAATAAAGTTTAGTTTATTTTGAGTCACGTCCAGTGCATTTTATTCTAAATTGAGTCTTATTCAGTTTAGTTTATTTTAATGTGAGTCCTGTAGTAAGTTCATCAACTTAAAAGAGGAGACATCAGTATTGGAGCAGAAGACAAGGCCATCATAGTCAGACAGAGCAGCTGCTAAATTCAAGTTGGTGCCACACCTACTTCAAGTAGCCCACATGCCACCTAGCAAAGCAAGCAACCTTTCCGATCTGGATGATCATTTTTCTCATTTGGCCGATACCGATTTCATGCCAAATTAAGCTGCATCTATGTGGACGTTGTAGATTTTATGCCAAATTAAGCTACCGCCGATTGCATCTAGAAGATCACCTTCCTCATCTGGACGCTACAGATTTCGTGCCAAATTTGATCATGGCACCTTTTTTTCTTTTCTCTTTCCATATCTATATTTTTTGGGCCCCAAGTCTCTTGCTCTATAAAAGAGACCCTCTTGTATGAATAATGTATCTTTTATTATTAATCAATCAATAAGTTTTGAGTTATTGTGATTTTTGTTAATTGGTTCTCTGGTGCTCTTGTTTCCCTCCTCCTACGCGTGCCAACATCCCAAGTCTCCAGGAGAAACCCTAGCTGCCACCTTTGTCTTCCAATAGTGGACGCCCAAGAGCCCTTGGCCGGCCTCCCCTTTTCTTTACTCTTTCTTATCTCTTTGCCTCTATTCTAAATTTTCTCTATTATTCTTTAACCCTTGTATGATGATCTTGCAGATCCCTCAGTAGCCACGAATCCAGGATTCAAGGTGATTGTCATCCAGGTCAGCGGATACTTGGCCGCAGATCCGTTGGCTCAAGGCTTGATCATCTAGGGCGCATCCGCCAGGCAAAGCAACCCCTTCAATACTTTGATCTTTCCCCTCTTGCTAGGTACACCCCTCTAATCTACTAGTAACTTTATTGTAGGAGAGCAAGCCCTACCGGGCGGGGCTTCTTAGCCTCGGCGGTCCTTCTTCCTTATTTCTTAGGAACTGTTTCGCGTGCGGATTTACTGTGAATTTTCTTGAATCCCTTTTAGGCTCTTACTTTGGGAGAATAATCAACTGTAATTATTAATCTTTAAAAAAAGAAAAAAAAAAAATTTACTTGCATGCGAATCGGTCCTGTATCAGTTTGGTATCAGAGCATAGTTAGGGCTTAATTTTAATTCACGATATTATTAGTATATCATCTGTTAATTGAATTGTTTCTGTCTGCATACACATCAAAAAATTAAAATTTATTTCTTTAGATTCATTATAATTTAAAGTATTTTTTTTATTTTTTTGAGAATTTAATTCGATCTATAAAAAAATTCTGAGATTTATTGCTATTTACAGATTTCTGGATTAGGGTTTGTGTTCTACATGTCATTCATCTGCATTAAATTACTCTTAAGGGCTTTCATTGATGTCAGATAAGGGAGGCATTGAGACCCCTTTCTTGGCCCAAAACAACCACCCGTGTATTCCGATCCCAAGCCTCTAATCTAAAACTGAGTAGCAACTTAATTGACATTTGCCCTAGAGGGCTAGGGACACCAACAATCGGTTTAGTGTACTGGAGGAGACTAGTACAAATCAATCTAGCGTGTGCTCTGAAATTGATGTCTAGAAGGGAGGTCAAATGTCAAATGACTTAAGCGGAGTGTTGGTGTTATTCTAATTAGGCACCTGCAATTTGGGGACGAGCCTCCCCCCTTCCACCTGTCCCAACTGGCCAATTGAAGAGTTACTGTTAGATTGGCTTGCATTAAGCCAAATCCTTTACTCTGGATGACTAGGTCTAGCATACCATAATCCAAGTCAGTTCTGAGTCTTGTATGCTTGATTGTGCTTGCATGTGCACTAGATCAGGAACATCTTTTCGCCCATCACCACCTCCATTACAGGCTGAACCCATGGCTAATCAAAGCATTGTTGATCACTTAAGGATCATCACTGAACAACTAGCCCAAATGAACCAAGACATCAAGCAATCTGAGGCTAGATTAGGGTCCAGGTTCGATCAAGTCGAAACTAGGTTGGGCATCCTAGAAGAAGCCCGTGAGCCCCACACTGAGTCTGATCATGAGACCCCACCTCCTCCTAGGAGAGCCCAACATCCTGACCTCTACATAAGGCCAAACCCTAGGAGACCACTTCAACCTGTAGACCCTGAGGCAGTAGACCAAGAAGAAAGAGCCCTTAGAAGCGTCAGACTTGAAGCACCTACTTTCGATGGCTCTATGGACCCTAAGGACTACCTAGATTGGGAGGAAGGGATGGACTAGTACTTTGACTGGTACAACATGTCTGAAGAGCGTAAGTTTAAGTTTGCCAAGCTCAAGTTAGTACGACAGGCTAGGTTATACTGGGCCACTTTAGAGCGAAGGCAATTATTAGAGGGAAGAGACCCCATAGTCACCTGGCACGCCATGAAGGCTAGACTTAGGTCCAATTATGTCCCCACATCGTATGAACGGAGCCTATTGGACCAGTGGCAGAGATTAATTCAGGGTAGTAAAACTGTGAATGAATACATTGCTACATTTCAAGAGTATACCATGAGGTCTAATATCGTTCAGTCTGAGGAAGTCACCTTATCCAAGTTTAGGTATGCCTGAGAGCAGATATTCAAAGAGAACTCTACCTAATAAGGGTACACAATTTAGAAGAAGCTTACCAAGTTGCTAGGGATTATGAACGTTTTCAGAGAGGGCCACCCTATCGTAAATCAGAGGCTACCAAGAGCCCTAGCCTATATCCAGGATCTAGCCAGGCCTATCCTAGTCGTCCCAGACCTACCCAGTACTCAGACCCCGCCAGACTTTTCTAAGTCGACCCAACACTAGCTGACCTAGTACAAGCCGAACTGAGTTGAGTCGACCCCATAATAGTACCCCTATACCCCAGAGAGCGGATAAGGGCAAATCTGTAGAGGTCCAAAGAAATTCCAACCCCTGATCAAATGCTTTAGATGCAACAAACCGGGACATATGATCAACCAGTGCCCAGTCAGATCCCTTCATATAGATGAGTTACCTGAGACTGAATCCGAGTCCCTAGTTGAGCATGAGGGAGAGGTCTATGAGGCTGATACCCATCTGATAGATGAGTACGATGGAGAGGAAGAAACATTTAAGTCTGAAGACCTACTAGGAGTGGTTAGATGTATCTTGACCCAGACTTGAACTAAGGACCAGGAAGATTGGCGTAGGACTAACATCCTACAGACTTTTGTTAAGATAGGGGATAAGGTGTTCAAGATCATAGTGGACAGCGGGAGTTGTGTCAATGTCATCTCTACCAATACAGTTAAGTCATTAGGATTGACCACAGTTCTCCATCCTAGTCCCTATAAGGTCTCGTGGGTAGATTCCACCTCTATCCCAATCAAGTCCAGATGCCAAATACTAATCAAATTGCAAAATTATGAGGAAAAGGTTTGGTGCGATGTAATTCCAATGGGTGTTAGTAGTATTATATTAGGTCGACCTTAGCTTTACGATCACGATGCCACCTTGTTTGGTCGATCCAACATCTGCTCTTTTAAACACAATGTGAACAGTATGTGATACATCCAACTCCACCTAGGGACCTAATCAAAAAAGGATCTAGCAACCTTAAGGATAGCAAGCCAAGAGTTAATCTGATTAAAGCTAAGGAATTAGAAAAGGACATCACTGAGGGTAATCATGTTTGGATTTTGACCGCTAAAGAGATCTATGAATCAGTCCAAAAGGAACAACCCCCAAAAGTAATTGAGATCCTAGAGGAGTTTAAGGATGTCTTCCCTGAAGAATTGCCTGATCAGTTACCACCCCTGAGAAACATCCAACATGCCATTGACCTGATCCTAGGATCCACCCTCCCAAACCTTCCCCATTATAGGATGAACCCCACTGAGCATCAAGAACTACAAAAACAAGTGGGAGAATTACTTAGGAAAGGTTTCATTAGGGAGAGCTTAAGTCCTTGTGCAGTTCCTGCACTATTAACCCCTAAGAAGGATGGTACCTAGAGAATGTGCATGGATAGTAGGGCCATCAACAAAATCACTATCAAGTATAAGTTCCCTATCCCCAGATTAGATGACATGTTGGACATGATGGCGGGTGCCACTATCTTTTCCAAAATAGACCTTAAGAGTGGCTACCATCAGGTTAGAATTAGACCAGGGGATGAGTGGAAGACTGCATTTAAGACTAGAGATGGTCTGTTTGAGTGGGTCGTGATGCCTTTTGGGCTGTCAAACACCTAGCACATTCATGAGAATCATGACCCAGGTCCTGAAAGAGTACACGGGAAAATTCTTAGTGGTCTATTTTGATGATATATTAATTTATAGCAAGACCAAAAGGACCATCTTAACCATCTCAGATTAATCTGTCAGACCCTTAGAGAGAATAGCCTATATGCAAACCTTAAGAAGTGTGATTTCATGATGCATAGGGTTATCTTTCTAGGTTTTATGGTAACCCCAGAAGGTGTTTCAGCAGATCCTGAAAAGGTTAGGTCGGTCGTAGAGTGGCCGGTACCCATGAACGTCCACGATGTCCGCAGCTTCCATGGCCTAGCAACCTTTTACAGGAGATTTTAGGGGATTTAGCACCATCATTGCACTCATCACTGATTGTATTAGGAAGGGTAATTTTGAGTGGACTAAGTCAGCTAATAAGGCCTTCCTAGAGCTTAAGGATAGGATGACTCATGCACCCATACTTAGACTTCCACATTTTCTAAGGTGTTTGAGGTTGCGTGCGACGCATAGGTGGAATGTAAGCCAAGAAAATCACCCCATAACTTTCTTTAGTAAAAAACTAAATGAAGCTAAACTTAGATATTCCACCTATGATAAGGAATTCTATGCGGTAGTACAAGCCCTTAAGTATTGGAGATATTACTAAGTATTGGAGACATTACTTACTATCACAGGAGTTTGTCTTATTTTCTGATAATGAGGCACTCCGATTTCTGAACTCCCAAAAGAAGCTAAATTCTAGGCACGAAAATGGGTTGAATACATTCAGGCATACACTTTTATCCTGAAACACATGTTGGTATAGAAAATAAGGTAGCAGACGCCCTAAGCCGTAAGTCTTTGTTGTTGAGTACTGTTAGCACCGAAGTTATAGGATTTGACCAGATAAAAGATGAGTATGAGACCTATCATGACTTTGGTGAAATTTATAAGATCCTTCAGCTAGGGCCATCCAGTACCAGTGGAGATATACCATCAGGATGGTTACCTTTTTAGGGGCAATAGACTTTGTATCCCTAGGACGTCACTTAGAGAATTCCTAGTCTGGAAAGCGCATGCTGGGGGATTAGCTGGTCATTTTGGAAGAGATAAGACTATTCTAGCGATAGAGGATCAATTTTACTGGCCAGGATTAAAAAGGCTCATTGCCCTGATAATAGCCCAATGTCGAACTTGTGTCGTTGCAAAACAGTAGAAGCAGAACACTGGTCTATATACTCCTTTGCCAGCGCCTGATCGTCCTTGGCAAGACCTCAGTATGGACTTCATTCTAGGATTACCTAAAACCCAAAAGAAGCATGACTCCATTTTTGTAGTGGTCGATAGGTTCTCTAAGATGGCTCATTTCATCCCTTGTTCGCAAACCTTTGACGCGTCTAGGGTAGCCCGACTTTTCTTAGATAGCGTGGTCAAGCTCCATGGCCTACCTAAGACCATTGTTTCTGATAGGGATGTTAGGTTCACCAGCTACTTTTGAAAATGCTATGGCATCTGTTAGGGACCAAACTTAATTTTTCCACAGCCTTTCACCCCCAAACGGATGGGCAAACTGAAGTGGTGAACCGTAGTGTAGGAAACCTTCTTAGATGCCTTGTAGGCGAATACCTAGGGACGTGGGATTTATTACTGCTTCGTGCAGAGTTTGCCTACAATAGCTTAGTGAATAGGTCCACGGGCAAGAGTCCATTTGAGATAGTCCATGGGTACAAGCCTAATCGTCCACTTGATCTAATTCTTTTACCCCTCCACACATGAGTCTCAGAGTCCGCACAAGCATTTGCACAGCATATCAAAGACTTACATAAGGACATTAGCCAGAAAATAAATCTAAGTAATGAAACTTATAAAAGACTGGCTAACTCCCGAAGAAGAGCCAAAGAGTTCGGTGTAGGGGATTATGTCATGGTTAGGCTTAGGAACGGTTCCCACTAGGTACCATTAAGAAACTTCACGCTTGCAGAACTGGTCCCTTTAAAATAATAGAGAAGGTAGGACCCAATGCCTATGTGCTAGATCTGCCCTCGGATTGGGGCGGGGCAATAGCTCTACCTTCAATATTGCAGACCTAGTAGAATATAGGGAACCGGCAGCAATTCCTAGTGAGTACTTTGACCTAACCCTCCTTTTATGAGCAAACCTACCCAAGAGTGTCCACCACCAATTTTATCTGAGCGAGGAGACGGATCGAGTGTATCCTAGACGATTAAGCCATTACGACCCAGAACCACGGTTATCAACACTACCTAGTGTGATGACAGGGTCGCCCCAAATCTGACGATTCATGGATTACTCGAGAAGACTTGCAGCACCTCGACCCAGACCTACTAGAGAGATACCAGAGCCAGAATGATCCATACTCGATGGGGTCGAGTTCCTCCCACCCTGAGAGAATTGGTGCGGGCACCAGGATCAAGCAAAGGATTCTTAACCTTCTATGGATATCTGATTAGTTATGATTCAAGTCTTTAGTTGAGAAATAAAGTTTAATTTATTTTGAGTCCCGTCCAGTTCATTTTATTCTAAATTGAGTCCTATCTAGTTTAGTTTATTTTAATGTGAGTCCTGTAGTAAGTTCATCAGCTTACAAGAGGAGAAATCAGTATTGAGCAGAAGATAAGGCCATCATAGTCAGACAGAGCAGCTGCTAAATTCAAGTTGGTGCCACACCTACTTCAAGCAGCCCACATGCCACCTAGCAGAGCAAGCAACCTTCCCGATCTGTATGATCATTTTCCTTATTTGGCCAATGCCGATTTTATGCCAAATTAAGCTACCGCTGATTGCATCTAGAAGATCACCTTCCTCATCTGGACGCTGCAGATTTCATGCCAAATTAAGCTGCCGTTGATTGCATCTAGAAGATCACCTTCCTCATCTGGACGCTGTAGATTTCGTGCCAAATTTGATTAGGGCACCTTTTTTTCTTTTCTCTCTTTCCATATCTGTATTTTCTTGGGCCACAAGTCTCTTTCTCTATAAAAGAGACCTTCTTGTATAAATGATGTATCCTTTATTATTAATCAATCAATCCAAGTTTTGAGTTATTGTGATTTTTGTTAATTAGTTCTCTGGTGCTCTTGTTTCCCTCCTCCTGCAGTGCCAACATCCCAAGTCTCCCGAAGAAACCCTGGCCGCCACCTTTGTCTTCCAATGGTGGACGCCCAAGAGCCCTTGGTCGACCTCCCCTTTTCTCTACTCCTTCCTTATCTCTTTGCCTCTATTCTAAATTTTCTCTATTATTATTTAACCCTTGTATGGTGATCTTGCAGATCCCTCAGTAGCCACGAATCCAGGATTTAAGGTAATCATCATCCAGGTGAACGGATACTTGGCCATAGATCCATGGGCTCAAGGCTTGGTCATCCAGGGCGCATCTGCCAGGCAGAGCAACCCCTTCAACACTTTGATCTTCCCCATCTTGCCAGGTACACCCCTCTAATCTACTAGTAACTTTATTGTAGGAGAGCAAGCCCTACCGGGGCTTTTTAGCCTTGGCGGTTCTTCTTCCTTATTTCTTAAGAACTTTCACGTGCGGATTTACTGTGAATTTTCCTGAATCCCTCTTAGGCTCTTACTTTGGGAGAATAATCAACTGCAATTATTAATCATTAAAAAAAATAAAAAAAATTTTACTTGCATGCGAATTGGTCCTGCATCACATCCCATACCTTGGCAAATCGAGCAATCCTCTACCTTGACAAACCGAGCCATCCTCATACCTCGGCAATCTGAGCTATCCTTATACCTCGATAAACCAAGCCATCTTGTACTTGGAAAACCAAACTGCCCCTCACCTCGGCTGAACCGAGGCACTCGAACACTTCTACGGAATCCAGCACGGAAGAGATTAAATTCATGATAACTGAATAAGATTCCAAATGGAGAATCATGCCAGAAGTGGCCTAAGGGCCATAGAAGTGGCCTAGAACCTACATAGTCGCTGAATCTCAAGACATCAACCAACTCTCTTGACCGTTGATCCTCTAATTGATAAGATACGGATCCTACTGGCCTCGTAACAAACATGATTCGAATCTGTTTCGAATCTCAACAGCTTTCAGACCCCTTGTGATGCGCCCAAGGAATCAGGTAATCGCCTATAAATACCACAGCCCCCAAATCTCTCAGGTACACATTCACTAGCTCTCATACTGAAAAACTCCATTAAAGCTCCATCAGAGCTCCGAGCTCTCGGAAGAACACCCATCTAGAGGAACTCTTCTGCGAGAGTCTTCTCCTCATATCTGCTTGTTGTGAATCTCCACTAACTTAGGCGTCGAAGGGTCCTCCACAGAGGGCTATCCCCGAAACACCCTCTACGTGCCGACTGTCATGCAGGTTCCACTCTGGGCGAAGAGATCGGCATTCAGACCCGAAGCCAGGGCGCACCCAAGTCGGAGAACGAATTTTTGTGGCAATAATTATAATATATACATAATGTAAAATAAGATAATATAATATACTAATATATATTATATTACACAATGCTATAATTTTGCAATATTACTCTAATAATATATCATAATATGGTGATGTTTATTATTAGATAATAACTACCATAACTTTAATAATATATATAAAATAATTATTATTTATTAAACAATACTAAAATAATATTATAATAATTTTATATTATAATTATTATGATATTAGAATATTATATTATAATACTATAAATAATATGTTAGTATTATTATAATACCATAACATTTTTTATAATATTATTAGAATAATTTATAGATTAGAATAATTTTATAATGGTAGTTTTTCATATGTTAAGTAGTTAAGAATATTATGAAATTGATTTTATTATTTTTATTTCTAAAACTACTTTCTTAGTTTGATTAGCAAATGGATGTTTAAGTTTTATAATACTTTAAAGTGTAATTAATAAATAACAAATAGCTTTTTTCAAAAGCTTTACGTCCAAAAGTTTTATTATCAAAATCTTAATTCTATACTCCATGCTAAAAGTTCATAAGAAAAATGATAGCAAATATCTATCACTTATTAGATGGAGAACTTGGTGGCAAATACCTTACCATCTCCACTTGAGTTTTGTCGTTTTCAAATTAGATTCAAATGTTAAGATCACTTCTGAATTAAAGTTCAATTTCTTACTCTTATAATATGCCATCATAATGGAGGATTATAATGTGAAGGTGTTTGAAAGTGAAGAAACTACCGCCCTGCACATTGTGGATTAGCTTTTATGTAATTGAAAATGAAGTGAGCACAGTTAATGCAATTATGACCATTGTAAGAGAGACCACCATATTCTCATCCTTGTCAAGATACAAAGACGCTCGAGGGTCATCGGGCTTTCAATCGGCACGTGCAAGCGCTCCTTTGTACATCAAATCCTTGTATCTACTGGTGATGGCGTTAGAAGATCCCTTCCCCTAACTAGCCTAAATCCCAGAACAATAAAATAAAATCCCTAAAGACAAGTCCCTAACCCAAACACGACAATATACGGGAAGCACAGCCTTTCCAACCAATGAACTCTTCACTAAGTAATTTGGAAATAACAAGGTTGCCCAAAAAGGCTACAAAGACACTCCTCTTTGTCTCTAACAAAGATCGCTCAAGTGCCGCCCCAACCTCAGTCGACAAGAACTGACCTGGATGCTCCGCACCCGCACGCGCATGACCTGTGCGACTCGACCACGTCCCTCCAATGCCTAAGTCCACCTGACTTAGACCCTTGCTCGCTCGGATGCCTCTGCATACCACACTCAAGCCACTCACCAACCTCGCGCACCTCCACTGGTCACTTGCTGGTCAAACTCGAGCTCCTCTCGGATGCCTTGATCACTCAAATCGGATCTCCTCTGATCTGATTTCTTATCTTCCATAGCCTAGGTCTGCCCCTACATATATAGGGACTCCCAGCCGCCTTAAGCCACCACCTCATGAGTTGCCCATCGCCCAAAATCCCGAAAACAGCCTATGTCAGGCTATCTGCAGCGTCCGCCCAGGCACGCGCACACCTGTCCGCGCACACTGCATGCACCGGCCATGCCGCCTACACAGCCGCGGGTGCTCCGCATCATAGACACATCTGCTAGGCTGGCAGCGCATTCGCCCCTCTGCCGAATCAGACTCTACCACGTACTTGCCAGGCTGGCTCTACGTCCGCCTCGCGTGCGCGAGCCAAGCTGGCCCGGCCACCACTTGGCCATGTGCCAGGATAGGCATGCGCCGGCTGGTCGGGCCACCGACCTAGCCGCATGCCAGGCTGGCCAAGTGCCATGCTGGCTGCGGACTAGGCGATCATGTTCCCCGCGTGCCTGGTGCCTAGCGCCAACGCGCGAGCGCTGCGTGCGTGCCCAATGCCTAGCGCTAGCCCATGCAAACTCTTGTGCATCCCAGTGCATGGCCATGCGCGTCCGGCACCCAACACCAGCTCGCTCACGCGCATCAATCATGCCCAAGCAATGTGCCTAGGGCCTATCCGCTTGCCTCAAAGGCAGCGTCCCATCCGTGAGTCGGCTCGACCTGCACGTGCACCAGCCACGCGCAGCGAAGCCAAGGCCTCCTCTCAATATACTTACGTAGCATCCTGCGCTGCGCCACCCTGAGGGTTCTGGGACACGAGCAGCATTGCAGACTGGCGCTGCCCATGTGCATGGTCCAGCTTGTGCGCAACCTCACCGCGTGCCGCACTGCCAGGGCCGTAACAATCCTTCCCTCGCTGAAATCTCGATGCCCTCGTCGATCCTGTCAAGGTCCATGTCGCCGCGCCGTGCGTCCTCTTGACGCACCTCATCATCGCGCACCTTGGCCCTCCAGGCCAAAGTCTCCCGAGTCCCAACGCGGCCACCTACCACCCCTGATGCCTCCTCGGTTGGATAGCTCTCTTGCCGAGCCATCCTGCCTATAGCCTTCTGCCACATGCCCATCACGCTTAAGCCGCTGCTCACACACCACCTAGGCATGAGGTTGCCGCGCAATCTCAAGTCTGATGGTGGGGTGCTCCCTCACCTCGGCCCGTCACTGTCCTACGCCATCCCTCAACTGGAACGAAGTATGGATGCCTACCTCTTCGGATCAAGATGCTCCTCCAATGAGTCATAACCATGGCCTTGCTCTTGATGAAGAAGTCCATCCCGAGTATCAGGTCATAGTCATCGATCGGCAAGACTGTCATGCTGTAGCACCCAATCCAAGAGCCCACCTCCAATGTGGCCTCCGCTTGGCCAAAAGACTCCATCTCCTCAAAGTTGATAGGCTTCACCCGACAAGGCTTGGAAAGCACCCCTAGACCTAATCTGTGCGCCACTCCTTGGCTCATGAAATTGTTTGTCACGCCGGAATCAACTAAGGCTCGCACTATCCTCCCATTGATCCGAGCCCTCACGTACATCAAACCTTAGCGTTGTCTCATCACGGCCAAAGTATTAATGGACTATAGCGGGGCCATCCTCGCTACTAGCTCCTCCTCTAAACTCTCAGATGCCCTATCCTTCTGGCTAGTGATGCCACTGTTGTCACCTTCTTTGGACACTCCCGTACCAGATGCGGCCCTCCGCATATGAAGCATCCAGCGAATCTCGTTTGTCCCTTCTGTTTTGCTGCTGCATGTGCTGGCACGCCCTCCTTCTTGCCTGCTCAACCCTACGATGGTGATGCACTCTTGCGCTTGCCCTTGCTCTGGCCACCACTACCCGAAGTCGTACTGCCATGAAAGTCCACCAGCGCCTCTGTTGCTACGAGGTTGCCCAAAAAGGCTACAAAGACACTCCTCTCTGTCCCTAACAAAGATCGCTCAAGTGCCCACCCCAATCTCACTCACAAGAATTGACCTGGATGCCCTGCACCCGCACGCGCATGGCTTGTGCGACTCGGCCACGTCCCGCCAATGCCTAAGTCCACCTGACTTAGACCCTTGCTCGCTCGGATGCCTCCGCACATCATGCTCAAGCCGCTCACCAACCTCGCGCACCTCCACCGATCGCTTGCTGGCCACACCCGAGTTCCTCTCAGATGCCTTGATCACTCTAATCAGATCTCCTCTGATTTGATTTCTTATCTTCCATAGCCTAGGTCCGCCCCTCCTTATAGGGACTCCCAGCCACCTTAAGCCACCACCTCATGAGCTGTCCATCGGCCAAAATCTCAAAAACAGCCCTCTGCTAGGTTGTCTGCAGCGTTCGCCCAGGCGTGCGTGCCCAATTCTACGTGCGTGGGCGCACCTATGCGTGCACTGACCGTGCCGCCTGCACGGCTGCGGGTGCTCTACATCGCAGACGCGTCTGCCAGGCTGGAAGGCTTCCGCCCCTCTACCAAATCAGACTTTGCCATGTACCTGCTAGGCTCACTTTGCGTTCGCCCCGCATGCGCAAGCCAGGTTGGCCCGGCCACTGACTTGGCCATGCGCTAGGATAGGCGTGCGCTAGGCTGGTCGGGATAGGCGTGCTACCATCCTGATTAACCTTAATTGATTTAATCAATTGAGAGCTTTCCTTAACAATGGCCAGATCAACTGATCAATGGGGTCCTATTTAGCATACCCTTCGATCCCATTGAATGGTTTTCTCAGGCAGCGAATGGAGCAATTAAAAACCATGATCAAACCTTTCTAGTAGTTAAGCCCAATTGATTAGATCAATTATGGGATCATATGATCAAACAATGACATGGTTAAGTCTAAGTTTCCTAAATCTTTATCATCTACTACATTTTATGATAACTATAGATATCACTAGCTAGGGTGTTATGATAAGTGTTCTTAATTCAAATTTTAAATTTTCTTATCTACATGTTATGACATGTGGGTTTCACATCCCATGTAAATCCTAATGTCTCTAACAAACCCTAATCTCTTGTCATGATAAGATTTTAGATTCAAAATATAAGATTTTAAATTCCATATGATTACAATCTTATCTTGATCCAAATATCCAAACTAAGTTTTCAATGTTCATTATCATAAGAATATCAAATCTTAATCATATCAATAATCATGTTAAAATTAAATCCTAAACATGATTTCTAGGATTTAGCATATAGTATCTATCATGCATAAATAATAATTACCATTTTAACATAACACATATATGATTAAATCTAAATTATTATTATTATCATATAATAAATCTTTATCTCTTATATCATATATCAAAGTACTCTATTTTATCATGATAATGAACATGCATAAATCTAAATAATATTGTTTATCATCAAATAATAAACATTTATTATATTTTAAATTTATTATCAACATATGAAAACTCTTCATGATTTTAAGAATAATAAAAAATTAAATTATCAATCAATTGACTCAAGTATCCTATCAAATTAATGAAACTGTAGCCTAAGGAGGCTCTAATACAACTGATGGAAATTATGTATACAAATATGAATCAAATTCATATAAACATTGCGGAAGATATAATATAAAATTTTCTGAATGCCCAGGATCCTTAGGAACAGATTCATTAAATCTCAAATAAAATCTAATTTTATTCATACCTGAGTCCTTTATCGATGTAGATGAGGATGAAGCCGGTTAATCATTTGCCACTAGCCATTCACGTATCCGTCCTCTAACAGTGATTCATGCGGAGAAAAGGGGATGAAGATCTAAGGTATGAAGATGACACTACGAAAGAGAGAGGGGTGCTAGTGCCTCTTGAATCCCCTTACATAAATACAGAAGATATCTTTGAAGAAAGATCTAATCTTTTTCTTCTCATGCTTTGCCTTCCTACTAAGAAAGATCTAATCTTTTTCTTCTCATGCTCTGCGCCTTCCTAATAGGAAGGAACCATATTTATAGGGTGAAAAGGAAACGTTCCAAGGGAGAAGAAGAGACATCTTTTCATGGTAAAGTCATGGTAATGTTAATCGAAAGAAACAAAAGAAACTCACATTTTCATGGTAACATTAATCCAAGGAAACAAAAGAAACTCTCATTCCCATGGTAACGTTAATCCAAGTGTCACAATCTCAGCCTTTGAAATTAGGAGTTGGTTATCTTATAACTACATGCCCCAATTTGTACGTGTTCATCATCGAACCGTAGAGATTCATCATGCCTCATCCCATAGGCATGATTCCATCTTCACATGGCTGAGATTGTCCATCCATACCCGAATAATCAGAGCCATCCATCACATGGATCAAGTCATATTTGGGTATGCAATTATTTGTTTATCATATGCACAAATAATTTCTCCTTAACATTCTTTCTTCTATAATGGATCATATCCATTATTATTGTATCTTGTTTAAATTAGGTCTTACCCAATTATTTAATTGATCATCTTATCTGAATTAAATCTAATTTAATTCTCATTTTAATTCATTCAAAATTCTCCTTAATGCGTGTGACCCATTAGGCCCTTTAACATGTTGGCAATAATCATGTCCTAATCATAGACCCTAGGAATGATTGGACAACTCTTTGTCCAAGTCAACAACATGATTATAGATCATGAGAGGCCTTTAGCAAAGCATCATGACCACCCAACTGCTAAAGGTTTTGCTGATGTGGCCATCAACAACACCTATCCATGAACAGTTACTGTATGATCGAATCCTTTCGTCACATATCGTAGATCAATCAGTAGTATGGAATGTGTCAACCCTATAATTGATCTTTATTTACTTGATCTCAAGAAAAATTAACTCATATGAATTAGAACTTCCAAACCATTTCGAATTCCAACTCAACCTTGCGAGAATTTAACAATCAATTCAATTCATCAAGTGGTCGTGGGATATAACCCTTTCTATCAAGGGAGACGAATCATATCTTAATCAAACATCATCTTCTTGTGCTTCATATCATACCCAATCGACACCACATTTGCCACCATGGCTAGAGCGACGTTTGGATGCCATCAAAGCATGACATTCCACACATGAGATGCAATGAAGATCTTAAGTCAAAGGATCACTCACACCACCGTTATTTAGAGATCAACCATCGACACTATATAGAATATCCATATGGGATCTCTATATGGGTCATCCATTGCATCGTTACAATAATGAGCATCCACACACCTATCCAAGTATCTTCATACTTCAGCTTGTGAAATCAGCTGCTCACCCAAGGGTGAGGATATGTAATGTGTGCCAGTCTCACGGTGTTTGATGGTGTCCAGTCCCATCTACACATCGACTAGGGAAGTTTGCAATTTGAATCTCATAATTTGTAATCTCTATTACAAATTCAAATGCACGGTTCACATTCTTTTGGACTTTATCTCACAGACATATATATCAAATATATTATAAAAGATATCTGGATAGATATGAAAACCATTTTATTTGATTTGTATTCATAGAATGTATACAACATTCAATCCAATTGGATCTAGGGCATACACTAACACGGTCCAGACCTCGACAGCCCTACGATCATAAGAACACCCTTAAGCCGGTACCAAAAAACCTCCGAGGTAGTTTTCAAACGACCTCGACAGCTCCGCGATTATAAGGACAACCCCGTGCCAGCACGTGAAACCCCGAGGCAGTTCAAGTCATATGGTCTCGGCAGCCCCAAGTCAAACTTCCATACCGGCATTGAGAAACCCCCGAGGTAGTTTTCAAAAGGACCTCGATGGCCCCGCGATCATAAGGACACCCTTGGGCCGGAACTAAGAAATCCTCGAGGTGGTTCAAGTCCAATGGTCTCGACGGCCCTAAGTCAAACTTCGGGCGACACCGAAAAACCCCCGAGGAATTTTTCAAAAGGACCTCGGCAACCCCGCGATCATAAGGACACCCCTGAGCCGACACCGAGAAACTTTCAAGGTAGTTCAAGACCTATAGTCTGGTAGCCCCAAGTCAAACTCCAGGGCGGCATCGAGAAACCTTCGAGGTAGTTTTCAAAAGGACCTTGATGGCCCCAAGATCATAAGGACACCCTCAGGCCGGCACCGAGTAACCTCCGAGGTGGTTCAAGTCTTATGGTCTTGGCGGTTTGCCCTTGACCTTGACCTTCTCAAATAGTCTTTTCCCGCACAAGTTTGCCCTTGACCTTCTCAAATAAAAAAAAAAAAAAAAAACCGATTCCAACTATAGAAAAATAATAATAAAATAAACTAAAAAAGTTTTAATATAAGCATCTAACATTAGATAGAGATAACATGTTTCACAAAGGATATGCATGAAACAAGATTCTCTAAAGATCAAAATTTGGAATCCCAAATTTCCAACGAAATCAATTAATTAGAACAACTCAATAGATCATCCACCCAAAAAGCTACGACAAAGCTACAACAAATGTTTGGGGAAAAATGAAATGAAATAGGAAAGAAGGAGATGAAGCAAAAAATATAGCAGCTTGTTCGAGGCCATCCTCAAAATCGAGGGTTTTGAGAGGCACGGAGAGCGGCGAGATTTATTCTTGCCATCTCAATCTGGCGCCTTCGCTTTACGAATTGGCTTTCTTTCCCTCTTCTACTCTTCAAATCAAAACCAAACAAAAGAAAACAAAGTTAAACAAAAAAAAATTAAGAAGAAAGAGTATTTCCATTCGATAAATTTAAATAGCATCCGATCTTTTCATTATATAGAAGAAAAGCCAAATAAATTTCTAAGGAAAAATTTAAAAAAAATAGAGAGAGAGAGAGAGACCTCTTACGCTGGAGGAACATTCGATCGCCTCCTCCATCTATTTAAAGACAAAAGAGGCAAAATGTTTTAAGATTTTGAGACAGAAATACCCTTAGTTCGGCCAGGGTTTGTAACATTCCAAGCCCAGGCCCAGTTTTGTGCTAGCCCGGTTTATGCATGGTCCAGGACCTCGACAGCCCTACGATCATAAGAACACCCTCGAGCCGGCACCAAAAAACCTCAGAGGTAGTTTTGAAACGACCTCGATAGCTCCGCAGCCATAAGGACACCCACGGGCGGCACTGTGAAACCCCAAGGCAGTTCAAGTCCTATGGTCTCGGCGGCCCCGAGTCAAACTTCCAGACCGACATTGAGAAACCCCCGAGGTAGTTTTCAAAAGGACCTCGATGGCCCCGTGATCATAAGGACACCCTTGGGCCAGAACTAAGAAACCCTCGAGGCAGTTCAAGTCCAATGGTCTCGACGACCATGAGTCAAACTCCCGAGATGACACCGAAAAACCCTGAGGTATTTTTCAAAAAGTCCCTGGCGGCCCTGCGATCATTAAGACACCCCTGAGCTGACATTGAGAAACTTACGAGGTAGTTCAAGAACTATGGTTTCGACGGCTCCGAGTCAAACTCCCGGGCCGGCACCCAAAAACCTTCGAGGTAGTTTTCAAAAGGACCTTGATGGCTCCGCGATCATAAGGACACCCTCAGGCCGGCACCGAGTAACCTCCGAGGCGGTTCAAGTCTTATGGTCTCGATGGTTTGCCCCTGACCTTGACCTTCTCAAATAGTCTTTTCCCGCACAAGTTTGCCATTGACCTTCTCAAATAAAAAATAAAAAAAATGAAAACCGAATCCAACCGTAGAAAAAATTAATAATAAAACAAACTAAAATCAAGTTTTAATATAAGCATCTGATATTAGATAGAGATAACCTGTTTCACAGAGGATGCGCATGAAACAAGATTCTCTAAAGATCAAAATTTGGAATTCCAAATTTCCGACGAAATCAATTAATTGGAACAACTCAATAGATCATCCGCCCAAAAAGTTACGAAAAGCTACGACAAATGTTCATGGAAATGAAATAAAACATAGAAATAAGGAGATGAAGCGAAAAATATAGCAGCTTGTTCAAGGCCATCATCAAAATCGAGGGTTTTGAGAGGCACGGAGAGCTGCAAGATTTATGCTCGCCAACCTTCAAAACAAAGATCGTTGCCATCTCAATTTGGCACCTTCGCGCTGCGAATTGGTTTTCTTTCCCTCTTCTACTCTTCAAATCAAAACCAAACAAAAAAAAAGTTAAACCAAAAAAAATTCAAGAAGAAAGAGTATTTCCTTTCGATAAATTTAAATAGCACCCGATCTTTTCATTATATAGAATAAAAGCCAAGAAAATTTCTAAGGGAAATTTTTAAAAAAAAAAAAAAATGAGAGAGAGACCTCTTACGCTGGAGGGCCATTCGATCACGCCTCCATCTATTTAAAGACTAATGAGGCAAAATGTTTTAATATTTTGAGACAGAAACCCTTAGTTCGGCCTGAGTTTGTAACATTCCAAGCCCAAGCCCAGCTTCATGCTAGCCCGGCTTAAGCACGGTCCAGGACCTCGATAGCCCTACGATCATAAGAACACCCTCGAGCTGGTACCAAAAAACCTCCGAGGTAGTTTTCAAACAGACCTCGATAGCTTCGCGATCATAAGGACACCCCAGGCCGACACCGTGAAACCTTCGAGGTAGTTCAAGTCATATGGTCTCAGTGGCCCCGAGTCAAACTTCCAGACTGGCATTGAGAAACCCCAAGGTAGTTTTCAAAAGGACCTCGGCGGCCCCGTGATCATAAGGACACCCTTAGGCCGGAACTAAGAAACCCTCGAGGCGATTCAAGTCCAATGGTCTCGACGGCCCTGAGTCAAACTTTCGAGCCGACATCGAAAAACCCTCGAGGTATTTTTTAAAAGGACCTCAGCGGCCCTGCGATCATAAGGACACCCCTGAGCCGACATCGAAAAACTTCCAAGGTAGTTCAAGACCTTTGGTCTCGGCGGCCCCGAGTGAAACTCCCGGACCGACACCGAGAAACCTTCGAGGTAGTTTTCAAAAGAACCTTGATGGCCCCATGATCATTAGGACACCCTCAGGACAGAACCGAGTAACCTCCGAGACGGTTCAAATCTTATGGTCTCGGTGGTTTGCCCTTGACCTTGACCTTCTCAAATAGTCTTTTCCCGCACAAGTTTGCCCTTGAGCTTCTTAAATAAAAAAATAAAAAAAAATGAAAACCGAATCCAACCATAGAAAAATAATAATAAAACAAACTAAAAATAGAGTTTTAATATAAGCATATGACATTAGATAGAGATAACCTGTTTCACAAAGGATGAGCATGAAACAAGATTCTCTAATGATCAAAATTTGGAATCCGAAATTTCTGACGAAATCAATTAATTGGAACAACTCAATAGATCATCCGCCCAAAAGATACAACAAAGCTACGACAAATGTTCGAGGAAAAATGAAACGAAACAAGAAAGAAGGAGATGAAGCAAAAATTATAGCAGCTTGTTCAAGGCCATCCTCAAAATCGAGGGTTTTGAGAGGCATGGAGAGCTGTGAGATTTATTCTCGCTAACCTTCAAAACAAAGATATTCGCCATCTCAATCTGGCACCTTCACTATGCGAATTGGCTTTCTTTCCCTCTTCTACTCTTCAAATCAAAACCAAACAAAAGAAAACAAAGTTAAACAAAAAAAAAATTCAAGAAGAAAGAGTATTTCCTTTCGATAAATTTAAATAGCATCCGATCTTTCATTATATAGAATAAAAGCCAAGAAAATTTCTAAGGAAAATTTAAAAAAAAATAGAGAGAGAGAGAGACCTCTTACACTTGAGGGTCATTCGAACTCTGCCTCCATCTATTTAAAGACAAAAGAAGCAAAATGTTTTAAGATTTTGAGACAGAAATACCCTTAGTTCGGCCTGGGTTTGTAACATTCCAAGCCCAAGCCCAGCTTCATGCTAGCCCGGCTTAAGCATGGTCCATGACCTCGATAGCCCTTCGATCATAAGAACACCCTCGAGCCGGTACCAAAAAACCTCTGAGGTAGTTTTCAAACGGACCTCTGCGATCATAAGGATACCCCCAGGCCGGCACCGTAAAACCCCCGAGGCAGTTCAAGTCCTATGGTCTCGGCGGCTCCGAGTCAACTTCTAGACCGGTATTGAGAAACCCCTTAGGTAGTTTTCAATAGGACCTCGACGGCCTCGTAATCATAAAGATACCCTTGGGTCGGAACTAAGAAACCCTCGAGGCGGTTCAAGTCCAATGGTCTCGACGGTCCTGAGTCAAACTCCTAGACTGACACCGAAAAACCCCGAGGTATTTTTCAAAAGGACCTCGGTGGCCCTGCGATCATGAAGACACCCCTGAGCCGACACCGAGAAACTTTCGAGGTAGTTCAAGACCTATGGTCTCGGCAGCCCGAGTCAAACTCCCGGTCCAGCACCGAGAAACCTTCGAGGTAGTTTTCAAAAGGACCTTGATGGCCCCGCGATCAAAAGGACACCCTTAGGCCGGCACTGAGTAACCTCTGAGGCGGTTCAAGTCTTATGGTCTCGGTGGTTTGCCCTTGACCTTGACCTTCTCAAATAGACTTTTCTCGTACAAGTTAGCCTTTGACCTTCTCAAATAAAAAATAAAAAAATGAACACCGAATCCAACCGTAGAAAAAAATAATAATAAAACAAACTAGAAATCGAGTTTTAATATAAGCATCTGACATTAGACAGAGAGAACCTGTTTCACAAAGGATGCGCATGAAACAAGATTCTTTAAAGATCAAAATTTGGAATCCCAAATTTCCGACGAAATCAATTAATTGGAACAACTCAATAGATCATCCACCCAAAAAGCTACGACAAAGCTACGACAAATGTTTGGGGAAAAATGAAACGAAACAGAGAAAGAAGAAGATGAAGTGAAAAATATAGCAGCTTGTTCGAGGCCATCCTCAAAATCGAGGGTTTTGAGAGGCACGGAGAGCTGTGAGATTTATTCTCACCAACCTTCAAAACAAAGATTGTCGCCATCTCAATCTGGCGCCTTCGCTCTACGAATTGGCTTTCTTTCCCTCTTCTACTCTTCAAATCAAAACAAAACAAAAGAAAACAAAGTTAAACAAAAAAAAATTCAAGAAGAAAGATTATTTCCTTTCGATAAATTTAAATAGCATCCGATCTTTTCATTACAAAGAAGAAAAGCCAAGAAAATTTCTAAGAGAAAATTTAAAAAGAGAGAGAGTGTGTGTGTGAGAGACCTCTTACGCGGGAGGGCCATTCGATAGCCGCCTCCACCTATTTAAAGACAAAAGAGGCAAAATGTTTTAAGATTTTGAGACAGAAATACCCTTAGTTTGGCCTGGGTTTGTAACATTCCAAGCCCAAGCCCAAGCCCAGCTTCGTGCTAGCCCGGCTTAAGCACGGTCCAGGACCTCGAGCTGGTACCAAAAAACTCCGAGGTAGTTTTCAAACGGACCTCGATAGCTTCACGATCATAAGGACACCCCCGGGCCGGCACCATAAAACCCCCGAGGCAGTTTAAGTCCTATGGTTTCGGTGGCCCCGAGTCAAACTTTCAGACTGGCATTGAGAAACACCCGAGGTAGTTTTCAAAAGAACCTCGGTGGCCCCGTGATCATAAAAACACCTTGAGTCCAATGGTCTCGACGGCCCTAAGTCAAACTCCCGTACGACATCGAAAAACCCCCGAGGTATTTTTCAAAAGGACCTCGGTGGCCTAGCGATCATAAGGACACCCCTGAGCTGACAACGAGAAACTTCCAAGGTAGTTCAAGACCTATGGTCTCGGTGGCCTCGAGTCAAACTCCCAGGCCGTCATCGAGAAACCTTCGAGGTAGATTTCAAAAGGACCTTGATGGCCCCGCGATCATAAGGACACCCTCAGGCCGGCACCGAGTAACCTCCAAGGCGGTTCAAGTCTTATGGTCTCGGTGGTTTGCCCTTGACCTTGACCTTCTCAAATAGTCTTTTCCCACACAAGTTTGCCCTTGACCTTCTCAAATGAAAAAATAAAAAAAAATGAAAACCAAATCCAACCATAGAAAATAATAATAATAAAACAAACTAAAAATTAAGTTTTAATATAACATTAGATAGAGATAACCTGTTTCACTGAAAATGCACATGAAACAAGATTCTCTAAAGATCAAAATTTGGAATCCCAAATTTCTGACGAAATTAATTAATTGGAACAACTCAATAGATCTTCTGCCCAAAAAGCTACGATAAATGTTCGGGGAAAAATGAAAAGAAACAAAGAAAAAAAAGGAGATGAAGCGAAAAATATAGCAGCTTGTTCGAGGCCATCCTCAAAATCGAGGGTTTTGAGAGGCATGAAGAGCTGCGAGATTTATTCTCGCCAACCTTCAAAACAAAGATCGTCGCCATCTCAATCTGGCACCTTCGCTCTGCGAATTGGCTTTCTTTCCTCTTCTACTCTTCAAATCAAAACCAAACAAAAGAAAACAAAGTTAAACAAAAAAAAAAAATTCAAGAAAGAGTATTTCCTTTCGATAAATTTAAATAGCATCCTATCTTTTCATTATATAGAATAAAAGCCAAGAAAATTTCTAAGGGAAAATTTTAAAAAAAATAGAGAGAGAGAGATAGAGACCTTTTATGCTAGAGGGCCATTTGATCGCCGCATCCATCTATTTAAAGACAAAAGAGGCAAAATGTTTTAATATTTGAGACAGAAATACCCTTAGTTCGGCCTGGGTTTGTAACATTCCAAGCCCAAGCCCAAGCCCAGCTTCGTTCTAGCTCGGCTTAAGCACGGTCGAGGACCTCGACAGCCCTACGATCATAAGAACACCCTCGAGCCGAGGTAGTTTTCAAACGGACCTCGATAGCTCCGCGATCATAAGGACACCCCGGGCCGGCACCATGAAACCCCCTGAGAGGGTTAAAGTCCTATGGTCTCGGCGGCCCCGAGTCAATCTTCCAGACCGGCATTGAGAAACCCCCGAGGTAGTTTTCAAAAGGACCTCGGTGGCCCCACGATCATAAGGACACCCTTGGGCCGGAACTAAGAAACCCTCAAGGCGGTTCAAGTCCAATGGTCTCGACGGCCCTGAGCCAAACTCCGGGCCGACACCGAAAAACCCCCGAGGTATTTTTCAAAAGAACCTCAGTGGCACGGCGATCATAAGGACACCCCTGAGCCGACACCGAGAAACTTCCGAGGTAGTTTAAGACCTATGGTCTCGGCGGCTTCGAGTAAAACTCCCGGGCCGGCATCGAAAAACCTTTGAGGTAGTTTTCAAAAGGACCTTGATGGCCCCACGATCATAAGGATACCCTCGGGCCGTCACCGAGTAACCTTCGAGGCGGTTCAAGTCTTATGGTCTCGGCGGTTTGCCCTTGACCTTGACCTTCTCAAATAGTCTTTTCCTGCACAAGTTTGCCCTTGACCTTCTCAGATAAAAAAATAAAAAAAAAACAAAAACCAAATCCAACCATAGAAAATAATAATAATAAAACAAACTAAAAATCGAGTTTTAATATTAGCATCTGAAATTTGGAATCCCAAATTTTCAACGAAATCAATTAATTGGAACAACTCAATAGATCATCCGCCCAAAAAGCAACGACAAAGCTACGGCAAATGTTCGGGGAAAAATGAAATGAAACAGAGAAAGAAGGAGATGAAACAAAAAAATATTGCAGCTTGTTCGAGGCCATCCTCAAAATCAAGGGTTTTGAGAGGCACGGAGAGCTGCGAGATTTATTCTCGCCAACCTTCAAAACAAAGATCATCGCCATCTCAATCTGGCACCTTCGCTTTGCGAATTGGCTTTCTTTCCCTCTTCTACTCTTCAAATCAAAACCAAACAAAAGAAAACAAAGTTAAACAAAAAAAAATCAAGAAGAAAGAGTATTTCCTTTCGATAAATTTAAATAGCATCCGATCTTTTCATTATATTGAATAAAAGCCAAGAAAATTTCTAAGGGAAAATTAAAAAAAAAAGAGAAAAAGAGAGAGACCTCTTACGCTGGAGGGCCATTCGATCACCGCCTCCATCTATTTAAAGACAAAAGAGGCTAAATGTTTTAAGATTTTGAGACAGAAATACCCTTAGTTCGGCCTAGGTTTGTAACATTCCAAGCCCAAGCCCAGCTTCGTGCTAGCTCGGCTTAAGCACGGTCCAGGACCTCGACAGCCCTGCGACCATAAGAACACCCTCGAGCCGGTACCAAAAAAACAATCAAGGCAGTTTTCAAACGGACCTCCACTGCTCCGCGATCAAAAGGACACCCCCGAGCTAGAACCATGAAACCCCTGAGGCAGTTCAAGTCTATGGCCTCAGCGTCCGAGTCAAACTTTCAGAACGACATAGAGAAACCACCGAGGTAGTTTTCAAAAGGACCTCGACGGCCCCGCGATCATAAGGACACCATTGGACCGGAACTAAGAATCCCTCGAGGTGGTTCAAGTCCAATGGTCTCGACGATCCTGAGTCAAACTCGCGGACCGACACTGAAAAACCTCTTGAGCCGATACCGAGAAACTTTCGAGGTAGTTCAAGACCTATGGTCTCGATGGCCCCGAGTCAAACTTTTGGGCCGGCACCAAGAAACCTTCGAAGTAGTTTTCAAATGGACCTTGATAGCCCATCGATCATAAGGACACCCTCAGGCCATCACCAAGTAACCTCCGAGGCGGTTCAAGTCTTATGGTCTCGGCGGTTTGCCCTTGACCTTGACCTTCTCAAATAGTCTTCTCCCGCACAAGTTTGCCATAGACATTCTCAAATAAAAAAATAAAAAAAACAAAAACCGAATCCAACTGTAGAAAAAAATAATAATAAAACCAACTAAAAATCAAGTTTTAATATAAGCATCTGACATTAGAAAGAGATAACCTGTTTCACAAAGGATGCGCATGAAACAAGATTCTCTAAAGATCAAAATTTGGATCCCAAATTTTCGATGAAATCAATTAATTGGAACAACTCAATAGATCATCCGCCCAAAAAGCTACGACAAAGCTACAACAAATGTTCGAGGAAAAATGAAACGAAACAGAGAAAGAGATGAAGCGAAAAATATAGTAGCTTGTTCAAGGCCATCCTCAAAATCAAGGGTTTTTAGAGGCACGAAGAGCTGAGAGATTTATTCTCGCCAACCTTCAAAACAAAGATCGTGCCATCTTAACCTGGGAATTGGCTTTCTTTTCCTCTTCTACTCTTCAAATCAAAACCAAACAAAAGAAAACAAAGTTAAACAAAAAAAATTCAAGAAGAAAGAGTATTTCCGTTTGATAAATTTAAATAGCATCCAATATTTTCATTATAAAGAACAAAACCCAAGAAAATTTCTAAGGGGAAATTTAAAAAAAAAAACATGAGAGAGAGAGAGAGACCTCTTACGTTGGAGGGCCATTCGATCGCCGCCTCCATCTATTTAAAGACAAAGTAGGCAAAATGTTTTAAGATTTTGAGACAGAAATACACTTAGTTCGTCCTGGGTTTGTAAAATTCCAAGCCTAAGCCCAGCTTCGTGCTAGCCCGGCTTAAGCACTGTCTAGGACCTCGACAGCCCTATGATCATAAGAACACCCTCGAGCTGGTACCAAAAAACCTACGAGGTAGTTTTCAAACGGAGCTCGACAGCTCCACGATCATAGGAACACCCACAGGGAACTAAGAAACCCTCGAAAGGTTTCAAGTCCAATGGTCTCGACGGCCCTAAGTCAAACTCCCGGGCCGACACCGAAAAACCCCAGAGGTATTTTTCAAAAGGACCTCGGCGACCCGGCGATCATAAGGACACCCTGAGCCGACACCGAGAAACTTCTGAGATAGTTCAAGACCTATGGTCTCGGCCGCTCCGAGTAAAACTCCCAGGTCAGCACCGAGCAACCTATGGTCTCGACCTTGATGGCCCCGCGATCATAAGGACACCCACGGGCCGACACGAGTAACCTTCGAGGCGATTCAAGTCATATGGTCTCGGCGGTTTGCCCTTGACCTTGACCTTCTCAGATAAAAAATAAAAAAAATGAAAACCAAATAATCCAACCATAGAAAAATAATAATAATAAAACGAACTAAAAAATGAGTTTTAATATAAGCATCAGACATTAGATAGAGATAACCTATTTCACAAAGGATGCGCATAAAACAAGATTCTCTAAAGATCAAAATTTGGAATCCCAAATTTTCGATGAAATCAATTAATTGGAACAACTCACGGCAAAGCTACGACAAATGTTCGGGGAAAAATTAAATGAAACAGAGAAATGAGATGAAGCGAAAAAATAGCAGCTTGTTCGAGGCCATCCTCAAAATCAAGGCTTTTGAGAGGCACGAAGCTACAAGATTTATTCTCGCCAACCTTCAAAACAAAGATCGTGGCACCTTTGCTCGAATTGGCTTTCTTTCCCTCTTCTACTCTTCAAATCAAAACCAAAGAAAAGGAAACAAAGTTAAACAAAAAAAAATTCAAGAAGAAAGAGTATTTTCGTTCGATAAATTTAAACAGCATCCGATCTTTTCATTATATAGAACAAAACCCAAGAAAATTTCTAAGGAAAAATAAAAAAAAAAGATAGTGAGAGAGAGACCTCTTACGCTGGAGGGCCATTCGATCGCCGCCTCCAACTATTTAAAGACAAAAAAGGCAATGTTTTAATATTTTGAGACAGAAATACCCTTAGTTCGGCCTGGGTTTGTAACATTTCAAGCCCAAGCACAGCTTCGTGCTAGCCCGGCTTAGGCACTGTCCAGGACCTTGACAACCTTATGATCATGAGAACACCCTCGAGCCGGTACCAAAAAACTTCCGAGGTAGTTTTCAAACAGACCTCGACAGCTCCGCGATCATAAGGACACCCCTGGGCTGGAACAAAGAAACCATCGAGGCGGTTCAAGTCCAATGGTCTCGACAGCCCTAAGTCAAACTCCCAGGCCGACACCGAAAAACCCCCGAGGTACTTTTCAAAAGGACCTCGATGGCCCCGCGATCATAAGGACACCACTGAGCCGACACTGAGAAACTTCCGAGGTAGTTCAAGACCTATGATCTCGGCGGCCCCGAGTCAAAATCCCGGGCCGGCACGAGAAACCGTCGATGTAGTTTTCAAAAGGATCTTGATAGCCCCGTGATCATAAGGACACCCTTAGGCCGGCACCGAGTAACCTCCGAGATGGTTCAAGTCTTAAGATCTCGGTGGTTTGCCTTTGACCTTGACCTTGACCTTCACAAATAGTCTTTTCCCGCACAAGTTTGCGTTTGACCTTCTCAAATAAAAAAATAAAAAAAATGAAAACCAAATCGAATCGTAGAAAAAAATAATAATAAAATAAACTAAAAATCGAGTTTTAATATAAGCATATGACATTAGATAGAGATAAACTGTTTCAAAAGGGATGCGCATGAAACAAGATTCTCTAAAGATCAAAATTTGGAATCCCAAATTTTTGACGAAATCAATTAATTGGAACAACTCAATAGATCATCCGCCCAAAAAGCTATGACAAAGCTACGACAAATGTTTGAGGAAAAACGAAACGAAGCAGAGAAAGAAAGAGATAAAGCCAAAATATAGCAGCTTGTTCTGTGAATTGGCTTTCTTTCCCTCTTCTACTCTTCAAATCAAAACCAAACAAAAGAAAACAAAGTTAAACAAAAAAAAATTCAAGAAGAAAGAGTATTTCCATTCGATAAATTTAAATAGCATCCGATCTTTTCATTATATAGAACAAAACCCAATAAAATTTTAAGGGAAAATTTAAAAAAAAAAAAAGAGAGAGAGAGACCTCTTACGCTGGAGGGTCATTCGATCGCCGCCTCCATCTATTTAAAGACAAAAGAGCAAAATGTTTTAAGATTTTGAGATAGAAATACCCTTAGTTTGGCCTGGGTCTGTAACATTCCAAGCCCAAGCCCAGCTTCGAGCTAGCCCAGCTTAAGCATTGTCCAGGACCTCGAAAGCCCTACGAACATAAGAACGCCCTCGAGTCGATACCAAAAAACCTCCGAAGTAGTTTTCAAACGGACCTCGACAGCTCCGCGATCATAATAACACCCCGGGTCGGAAACTAAAAAACCTCGAGACGGTTCAAGTCCAATGGTCCAATGGTCTCGACGGCCCTGAGTCAAATTCCCGGGCCAACACCGAAAAACCCAAGGTATTTTTCAAAAGGACCTCGGTGGCCCCGCGATCATAAAAAAAACCCTAAGCCGACACCGAGAAACTTCCGAGGAAGTTCAAGACCTATGGTCGCGGCGGCCCCAAGTCAAACTCCCGGTCGACACCAAGAAACCTTCGAGGTAGTTTTCAAAAGGACCTTGATGTCCCCGTGATCATAAGGACACCCTCGAGACCTCCAAGGCAGTTCAAGTCTTATGGTCACGGCGGTTTTCCCTTGACCTTGACCTTCTCAAATAGTCTTTTCCCGCACAAGTTTGCCCTTGACCTTCTCAGATAAAAAAATAAAAAAAAACCAAAACCAAAACCAACCATAGAAAAAAAATAATAATAAAACGAACTAAAAATCGAGTTTTAATGACATTAGATAGAGATAACCCGTTTCACAAAGGATGCGCATGAAACAAGATTCTTGAAACATCAAAATTTGAAATCCCAAATTTTGACAAAATCAATTAATTGGAACAACTCAATAGATCATCAACCCAAAAAGCTATGACAAATGTTCGGGGAAAAATGAAACGAAACAGAGAAAGAAGGAGATGAAACAAAAAAATATTGCAGCTTGTTCGAGGCCATCCTCAAAATCAAGGGTTTTCAGAGGCACGGAGAGCTACGAGATTTATTCTCGCCAACCTTCAAAACAAAGATCATCGCCATCTCAATCTGGCACCTTCGCTTTGCAAATTGGCTTTCTTTCCTCTTCTACTCTTCAAATCAAAACCAAACAAAAGAAAACAAAGTTAAACAAAAAAAATCAAGAAGAGAGTATTTCCTTTCGATAAATTTAAATAGCATCCGATCTTTTCATTATATTGAATAAAAGCCAAGAAAATTTCTAAGGGAAATTAAAAAAAAATAGAGAGAAAAAGAGAGACCTCTTACGCTGGAGGGCCATTCGATCGCCGCCTCCATTTATTTAAAGACAAAAGAGGCTAAATGTTTTAAGATTTTGAGACAGAAATACCCTAAGTTCGGCTTGGGTTTGTAACATTCCAAGCCCGAGCCCAGCTTCGTGCTAGCCCAGCTTAAGCACTGTCCAGGACCTTGACAGCCCTACAATCATAAGAACACCCTCGAGCCGGTACCAAAAAACCTCCGAGGTAGTTTTCAAACTGACCTCGATAGCTTCACGATTATAAGGACACCCCGGGTCGGAACTAAGAAACCCTCGAGGCGGTTCAAGTCCAATAGTCTCGACGGCCCTGAGTCAAACTCCCAGGCCGACACCGAAAAACCTATGAGGTATTTTTCAAAAGGACCTCGACGGCCCCGCGATAATAAGGACACCCCTGAGCCGACACCGAGAAACTTCCGAGGTAGTTTAAGACCTATGGTCTCGGCGACTTCGAGTCAAACTCCAGGCCGACACGAGAAACCTTCGAGGTAGTTTTCAAAAGGACCTTGATAGGCTCGCAATCATAAAGACACCCTCAGGCCGGCACCGAGTAACCTCCGAGGCGGTTCAAGTCTTATGGTCTCTACGGTTTGCCCTTGACCTTCTCAATAATCTTTTCCCACACAAGTTTGCCCTTGAACTTCTCAAATAAAATAATAAAATAAACTAAAAATTGAGTTTTAATATAAGCATCTGATATTAGATAGAGATAACCTGTTTCACAAAGGACGCGCATGAAACAAGATTCTCTAAAGATCAAATTTGAAATCCCAAATTTCCGATGAAATCAATTAATTGGAACAACTCAATAGATCATCCACCCAAAAAGCTACGATAAAGCTACGACAAATTTTCGAGGAAAAATGAAACAAAACAGAGAGAAGGAGATGAAGCAAAAAATATAGCAGCTTGTTCGAGGCCATCCTCAAAATCGAGGGTTTTGAGAGGCACGGAGACTTTAAACACAAAGAAGGTCACCATCTCAATCTGGCGCCTTCGCTCTGCGAATTGGCTTTCTTTCCCTCTTCTACTCTTCAAATCAAAACCAAACAAAAGAAAACAAAGTTCCCTCTTTCTACTCTTCAAATCAAAACCAAACAAAGAAAACAAAGTTAATCGCCGCCTCCATCTATTTAAAGACAAAAGAGGCAAAATGTTTTAATATTTTGAGACAAAAATACCCTTAGCTCAACCTGGGTTTGTAACATTCCAAGCCCAAGCCCAGCTTCGTTCTAGCCCGGCTTAAGCACGGTCCAGGACCTCGATAGCCCTACGATCATAAGAACCCCTCGAGCCAATACCAAAAAACCTCCGAGGTAGTTTTCAAACGGACCTCGACAGCTCCGCGATCATAAGGATACTCCCGGGCCTGCACAGTGAAACCCCCGAGGCAGTTAAAGTCCTATGGTCTCAGCGGCCCCGAGTCAAACTTTCAGACCGGCATTGAGAAACCCCCGAGGTAGTTTTCAAAAGAACCTCGATGGCCCCACGATCATAAGGACACCCTTGGGCCGAAACTAAGAAACCCTCGAGGCAAGTCGAATGATTTCGATAGCCCTGAGTCAAACTTAGGAGCCGACACCGAAAAACCCCCAAGGTATTTTTCAAAAGGACTTCGGCAAAACCCCCAAGGTATTTTTCAAAAGGACTTCGGCGGCCCGAAGATCATAAGGACACCCCCCTGAGCCGACACCAAGAAACTTCCGAGGTAATTCAAGACCTATGGTCTCGGCGGCCCCGAGTAAAACTCCCAGGCCGGCATCGATAAACCTTCGAGGTAGTTTTCAAAAGGACCTTGATGGCCCCACGATCATAAGGACATCCTCAGGCCGGCACCGAGTAACCTCCAAGGCGGTTCAAGTCTTATGGTCTCGGCAATTTGCCCTTGACCTTGACCTTCTCAAATAGTCTTTTCCCGCACAAGTTTGCCCTTGACTTTCTCAGATAAAAAAATATAAAAAATGAAAACCGAATCCAACCATAGAAAAAATAATAATAAAACGAACTAAAAATCAAGTTTTAATATAAGCATGACATTAGATAGAGATTACCTGTTTCACAAAGGATGAGCATGAAACAAGATTCTCTAGAGATCAAAATTTGGAATCCCAAATTTCTAACAAAATCAATTAATCGAAACAACTCAATAGATCAATTAATCGGAACAACTCAATAGAGCTGCAAGATTTATTCTCGCCAACCTTCAAAACAAAGATCGTCGCCATCTCAATCTAGTGCCTTCGCTCTACGAATTGGCTTTCTTTCCCTCTTCTACTCTTCAAATCAAAACCAAACAAAATAAAACAAAGTTAAAAAAAATTCAAGAAGAAAGTGTATTTCCTTTGATAAATTTAAATAGCATCCGATCTTTTCATTATATAGAACAAAACCCAAGAAAATTTTTAAGGGAAAATTAAAAAAAAAAAGAGAGAGAGAGAGAGAAGAGAGAGAGATCTCTGACACTGGAGGGCCATTCGATCGCCGCCTCCATCTATTTAAAGACAAAATAGGCAAATAAACACCAACCCTAATGTTTTAAGATTTTGAGACAAAATTCCCTTAGGTTCGGGTTTGTAACAAAGCCCAAGCCCAGCTTTGCGCTAGCTCGGCTTAAGCCCGGTCCAAGCACTAGCAAACCATGCTTGGGGTCAAACCACATGGCACGAACAGCAAATAGATGGGAGGTGACATAACAAAGTAGGTTAATAAATTAACTTAGATTTGGGTTTCCTAACCCATGTGATCCTGACTAGAGGGGCAATCAGGTTAAACTAGATCATTTTTAATCCAAATAATTTTTAAATTCAAATCACTTTGGAGAAACTTCATGAAAGGTGCTAAATGAAGATCACAAAAAAGTTCATAGAGATGATTGCATGCAAAGCCATTCGCTGGCTTAGACCATCATATACATCATAGTTTTATATATTTAAAAATATAATAAATGCATCAACATGAAGGTATTGTATCCGTAGAGATCCTTATTGTATCACTAGAGATCCTTCTCTATGAGAAACTTCACTTTTTTAAATAGAGGCAACTCCTTGTCTGAGTGACTATTGGATGAGTCAACCATAATGATAACATGCTCAATCTCCTGTCTGAGCGATATAATGCCCATGATAGCAACCGTATTTAGCCATATATCTCTCAGATTAGATTTTTCGAGAAAAAATTCTAAAATCCTTAATCTTATAATTAAGATATTCGATGCAAACTAAGGATCACTAAAAAGATCGATCAAAAAGATGAAGCTGTGAGACTGCAAGTTGTGAGTAGAACAAATCATTGGTCAAGCCCGATTTGTGGAAAAAAAAAATTCCTTTGGTTTGGTCATTTGTGGATTTGTATGGGATGCTAGTATTAGGTACCAGCGGTTCCGCCCTCTGCAAGACAAAAACAAGAACTATTTCTAATAAAAAATCTTTTTTGGTTGAGCCTAAATTTTATTTTTTTTGTAACCGCAAGAATTTATACTTTAAAATAGAATCAGACCAAATTAAAGAGCCTTTCACCGCACAGGTTTACCCTTGACCTTCTCAAAAAAAAAAAAACGAAAAAAAGAATCCAATCATGAAAAAAAAAAAATAGAACAAACTAACAATACATCTGAAATTAGATAGAGATAACCTGTTTCATAGAGGATGCGCATGAATTCTCTAAGGTTCAAAATTTGAAATTCCAAATTTCCGACGAAATCAATTAATTGAAACAACTCAATAAATCATCCGCCCAAGAAGCTACGACAAATCTTCGGGGAAAAAATAAAACGAAACAAGGAGATGAGGCGAAAAATATAGCAGCTTGTTCGAGGCCGTCCTCAAAATCGAGGGTTTTGAGAGGCACGGAGAACTGCGAGATTTATTATCGCCAACCTTCAAAACAAAGATCGTCGCCATCTCAATCTGGCGCCTTCGCTCTGCGAATTGGCTTTCTTTCGCTCTTCTACTCTTCAAATCAAAACCAAATAAAAAACAAAGATCGTCGCCATCTCAATCTGGCGCCTTCGCTCTGCAAATTGGCTTTCTTTCCCTCTTCTACTCTTCAAATCAAAACCAAATAAAAGAAAACAATTTAAAAAAAAATCAAGAAGAAAGGGTATTTCCTTTCGATAAATTTAAATAGCATCCGATCTTTTCATTGTATAGAACAAAACCCAAGAAAATTTCGAAGGGAAAATTAAAAAAAAAAAGCACACACCAAGAGAGAGAGAAGAGAGACCTCTTTCGCTCTCTCTCTCGCTGGAGAGAGACCTCTTTCGCTGGAGGGCCTTACGACCGCCGACTCCATCATTTTATAGGCAAAAGAGGCAAAGAAACCCTAATTAAGATTTTGAGACAGAAATACCCTTAGGTTCGGCCTGGGTTTGTAACATTCCAACTCCAAGCCCAACCCCAGCTTCGAGCTAGCCGGGCTAAAGCCCGGTCCAGGCGCTAGTCGGCCGAACCGCATGTCACGAACAGTAGATCGTTGGGAGGCGACGTAAGTTGATAAATTAAGTTAGATTTGGGTTTCATAACCATGTTATCTTGACTAGAGGGGGCAATCAGGTCAGACTAGATCATTTTGAATTTGAATAATTTTTAAATTCAAATAACTTTGGAGTTTCGATCATTAAAGCAAAATCCTAATCCATAGATATAGAGAAAGCTTCTTTTTTTTATAAGAATTCAATCCACATTTTTTTCTTATTCTTTCTAAGTAATTGGTCCATGATCAGTTTGATTCTTTTTTTTTTTACTCATTTGTTAATCTAAATGATATAGAAAATAGGGACAAAATTCTAACATAATTAGATACTAATAGAAATATAGTTATAAACTTATAAAATAATAAACAATAGTCTATATAAATGTACTTTTAAAATGAAAGAAATTTTATGCCAAATTATTAATAAAATATCAAAACAAATAAACAAATATTAGAAATGTTCTTAATCTTATATATATATATATATATATATATATATATAGCAAAGTTATGTCTAATATACTCTTCAATCTCCTCTTTAAAGGTGTTTGAAATTATTAATATCGATTACTCACTAGCATTCAACTTGGACAAATGCTTTAATCTCATCATTTATTGAATGACATTATTATAAATTATAATACATATAAAAAAAATATAAAATATTATAATATTAAGCATGTACACAATTTAATTGATAATTCAAAAAAAATATAATGATATTTAGATAAAATTTTAAATTTAAAATAAATAAAATTAAAAATATATTCTATCACCATATCCAAACAACTAATTATGAGTAGTGATAAATACTTATATATTTTTGATAAATATCATTTTTAGATCACTTTGGGTTACCCATGACTTAACCTGACCCAACCTAGCAATTTTTGGGTCATTTCAAGTTTAGATTGAAAAAATGTAAAATCCTAACCCTATTTTTTTTTTTTTTTTTTATAGGTTTAAGCCGAGTTTGTGAGTTGGGTTAGGTTTTTGCCACCTCTAATCCTAACTCTCGAGTCTAAATTAAAGTAAATTTTTTTATTATATTTTCAATAACAAGGATTTTTTCCATTGATAAAACTTTGAGGTAGTTTGTTAGATTTTTGCTACCAAATTCTTCACTTAATAAGTAACATAAGTATAACCATTATACTTAAGCATTATTTGGCATAGCACTTGGATATCCCAAAAGTACTTTGAAAGAGGTAAAAGTATTTTTTAGTATTTTTAAGATGTTTAATTTAGATTCTAAAATGCACTTAGACTAATACAAAAGCTGCTAAATGCTCTATTTGAAAAGGCTCAAATTTAAAGTATTTTTAAAAATGTTCTTCTTTAAAATTTTTTTTTATTAGATTTGAAGGTTACATATTTGAACCAATCATATTTAATATTATAACATTGTAATAATATAATATAACTATGACAAATTAATATAATGTAATATTAAATATATTATATCATATAATTAAATGATAATATAATATACTAATATAATATTATATTACATAATGCTATAATTTTGCAATATTACCCTAATAATATATCATAACATGGTGATATTTATTATTAGATAATAACTATCATAACTTTAATAATATATTACAAACTAATCATTAATTATTAAATAATGCTAAAATAATATATTATAATAATTTTATATTATAATTATTATGATATTAGAATATTATAATATATACTTAAATAATATATTTTAGCATTATTATAATACTGTTACATTATTTTATAATATTCTTAGGATAATTTCGATTAGAAAAATTTTATAATGATAGTTTTTCATATGTTAAAAGTATTATGGAATTTATTTTAATATTTTTATTTCTAAACTACTTTCTTAGTTTGATTACCAAATGAATGTTTAAGTTTTATATACTTTAAAGATGCAATTAATAAATAACATTTTTATTTTCAAAAGCTTTACGTTCAAAAGTTCTATTATCAAAAGCTCAATTCTATACTCCATGCTAAAAGTTCGTAAGAAAAATGATAGCAAATATCTATGTTATTAGATGGAGAACTTGATGGCAAATACCTTACCATCTCCCCTTGAGTTTTGTCCTTTTCAAATTAGATTCAAATGTTATGATCACTTCTGAATTAAAGTCCAATTTCTTACTCTTATAATATGCCATCATAATGGATGATTATCATGTGAAGGTGTTCTGAAAGTGAAGAATCTATCGCCCTGCATTGCACATTGTGGGTTAGCTTTTATGTAATTGAAAATGAAGTCAGTACAGTTAATGCAACTGTGACCATCGTAAGAGAGACCACCATAACAACAACAGCACGGAACAAAAAGATTTTGCAAAAATTATATTAAAATAAAAAAATATCATTTTAAATATTTTTTTCACTCCATTCTCAATGCCACATTAGCATTGAAAAGTGCCAACAAAGACTGAATGATCCGGTATGAAAGCGTCACTCAAAGTGGCACTTAAAGTAATTTCTGAGTGTATCTAGTAAACTCATTCATAGATAATTTGAAAATCAGACTTAAAGTAGGTTCTTGATATAAATATATTGGTTATTAATATTTTTCACATTAACCATTACTTCATTTTACATATTCTTGATTACATTAATATATATCGAGAAAACTTCTTTCTTTATCATATTCATTATAAGATTTTTTAAAGACAATCATATGCTTTTCTTTTAAAATCAATATAATTATATAAAAATATTTTTTTTCTTATCAATCAATCTTTTAAAGAGAAAATAAGCTTCTATAACCAACATACTTGGCATAAAACTAATTTGGTTTACTAATATTTTTGCATCACATTTTTATGTTTAATCATCCTCTCCAAAAGTTTTATAGTATAGCTCCTGTTGCCGCCGGGATCCGTCCTCCAACTCGGGCATGATCGGTCTCCTGATCGGGCTTCCTCCTGGGCGACCTGCACAGAAGTCCTCACGCGAGAGGCGTTGGGGGTGGCCCTCCACGAAAAACCCTCCGACGCTCAAGTCAATGAGGATCGATGATCAACAGAAATGAGGAGAAGGATCTCTCTGAGGAGTCCCTCTGGGGGCGGCCAATCGAGAACTCCTGGGGAGCACCGACAACAGAGAAGGAGAAGGATGAGCAATGAAAGAGAGGAGAGAGTGAGAGTAAGAGTGAGAGTAAGCCAGGAGCTATAAGCGGGGGCTCGTCTGCGCGTACCTGAGAGAATCTGGGAGTATCATATTTATAAGCAATCACCTGGACCTTGAGCGCCTTCTGGAAGGTTCGAAGGTTGTTGGGATACGAAGATGATTCGAATCAAGCTGTTGTAAGGCCGGTGGGATCCGTATCTTGTTCGTTGAAGGATCGATGGCTGGGAGAGCTCTCTAAAGGCCTAAGATCTGATGAGTGCGTAGGTCCTAGGCCGTTATCGTGGATCCTAGACCACTCCTCGATATGGTTCTTTGTTTAGGATTCTGTTACGCTAGGCCTGGGATCTCCCGCATCGGGTTCCACGGAGGTGTATGTCGAGCCATGGATTGCTCGGGGGTGCTCGGGGAACCGAGCTATGGGTTGCTCGGAAAGCCGAGATATGGGTTGTTCGGAAAAGCCGAGCTATGAATGGCTCGGGGAAACCGAGCTATGGGTGGCTCGGGAAACTGAGCTATGGGTCGCTCGGGAAGCCGAGCTATAGGTTGCTCTGGAAAACCGAGCTATGAATGGCTTGGAAAAACTGAGCTATGGGTTGCTCGGGGAAACCAAGCTATGAATGGATCAAGGAAACTGAGCTATGGGTTACTCGGGGAAGCCGAGCTATGGGTCGCTCGGAGAAACCGAGCTAAGGATTGCTCGGAAAAACCAAGCTATGAATGGCTCGGGGAAACCGAGCTATGGGTTGCTCGGGAAAACCGAGCTATGGGTAGCTTGACCGTTGGACCATATTAGTTAGCCCGTTCTTTATGGGCGTAATGTAGCGGACGGGGGATGAGGCTGATCTTAGTCCCTTCGCACGGTTATCAATGCAATGGCGATTTTACCCTTCAACACATGCCCCCCACTCCCTAGTTCAAAGCGTAGGTTCGGGCGTAGGGAGTATAGACTTAGGTGGCGCAATCCGAACGGAGGGATATGTATTTGACAGCCCACGCAACGATGCCCTAATTAATGCTACATGGTTGTCTTGCCTTTTGAGGTGGATCCATCGTTCCTTAGGAGCGAAGGCAATAGATGGGGAAGCACCACATAGGAGATCTCGATTTTAACGGTGCCCATAGTGGCGGTTCTGGATGTTACCTTGTTGCTCCCGATGGCTGAGGACAAGGTAACATCTGGATTGGGAGACGGAGCGTTCTGCTATGAGGAAAGTTTGAGGGCAGGTCTCAGGTTTCCTCTTCATCCGCTGGTGCGGAAGGTGATGAAGTTCTACAATATATGCTTCACCATGGTGGCTCCCAACAGCTGGCGCAACCTCATCGGATTCATCTCATTGTGCAGCCGTGTTGGGGTGACCACGACCCTTCCGATGTTCAGGGTGTGTTACAACCTGGTCTCCGGGAGGGCCTCAGAGTGGCCTTACATCGGTCCCCGAAGGTCCTTTAAGATGATTTCGGATAACCCATCGTCGATAAAGGAATGGAAATTGCAATTCTTTATAGTCGAGGGAAATATTGGCTCGGATTTCCCTTGGGTGTGGGGACAATACATAAAGGATCCAGAAGTGCACCCGGAGTTAACCGAGCAGGAGAAAAGGGATCTGATCATGTTACGCAGCAGTCGAGCGCTTCCGGCCATGCCCTTCTATCGGAGGACGCTCTCTTCGCGGCCGAACTGAGTCCTGTAGATCCTCGCGGTGAGTATTACTTCGTAGTCAATAGCCTACTGTGATCCCATCTTTGGTTTTGTGCGAACTAATGGGCGAATCTTATCGCCTCTGTAGCCGAAAGGTCGGCGTTCGTAGATCAGATAAGGCTGAGCTGGGCTGAGCTGGGCAAGCGACGTAGGAGATCCGGCTCCAGCGGCAAGCATAGGGCCGAGAAGAGGTCCCATCCTTCGGCTCTCGCCCTAGGGGGATGAGGGGAGATGGTGATGATCGGCGCTCTTCGTCGCCGCGGGTCGGAGGTATCGAAGTCCCGGCGGTGCATGATCTTTCGGCGCCGAAGGAGGGTCTGTCAGGAGGCGAAGATCGGGATGCCGCCGGGGTTTCGAAGGAGGCTGCTGAAATTTCCTCCCCGCCCATTATCGTTTTGTCCGACGATAGCGAAGGAACGATGCCGGTTCGCTTGGAGACCCCCGGGGTCGGGGCAGCTCGATCTCCCTCATTGGGGTCGATGGCTCGGAGAGGCTGCAGGTGGAGGTGGGAGCGGCCTCCACTTCGATCAAGGCGGGAGAAGTAGTTACAGCTACCGAGGTTCGGCCTGTGCTGCTGGTGGGAGAGCCAGCGGGCGACAAGGGATGGCCGGACCCGACGAACCAGCGATCGAATCCCACTGGGTGGTTTCTGGTGAAGGGCCTTCCGCCGAAGTACAGGAGGCCCTAGGGGAAGCCGAAGTTTCGGAGGAGTCTGTTGGAGGTAGGGGAATGTTCGAAGAGACAGAAGCAGACGAGGAGGAAGAAGGAGAAGGAGGGGAGCCGTCGAGCGAAGGGGACGTTCGGGCTAGGGCTCCCCTCGCCGGAGTCGAAATGCCCGAGGCCTCTCAAATGAGGGCTCTGGTAGAGGAGGCTGGCCAATCGAGGGCCTCATGGGCTGCGGGTTCCCAAGTTGGCTCCCTGAGCGCAGACATCCACTCACGCGACCCAGAGGTAAGTGCCATGTTCTCCGCTTTGATGCGGTCCGCATTCCAAGAGGGAGAGAGTTCCTCGACAGGAGGGAGTTATCCGGAGGACCTTGTCGAGATGCCTTTAGATACACCGGGGCATCGAATGAGACTTTTCTTCTTCCCGAGATTGACGATCTTGCTCTCACGAGGATTGCCACAAATTACGCGTCTCGGGTCAGTAGTCGCACCGAAGCAGGTTTTTAGTCAGTTAGTTCGACTGCGTTCCTTATATGTGCCATCCTTTTTTGCAGAATGCCCTGATCATGAGGGCGCCATTGGGAGCTTGGGATCGGGCCACCAAGAGGTTGATCACCTCAAGGAGCGGGTGGATTCTATAGCTAAACTCTCCCGAGCCCTGGCGGTCCTCCAAAGGGAGCTCGAGGAGGCTCACAGGGTTCATGTAGTTGAGAGAGAAAGGGCCTCTCGACTCGCAACGCAGGTCAGCGAGCTTCAAGGCCTCTGCGAGCAGTCAAGAAGCTCAGTCTGGAGCTATCTCAGGTCAAGACGGGGCACGAGAGCAAGGTCAGTTCCATGCAGCAGTTTTTTGATAAGAGGTGGGACCAGTTGAAAGCCAGCCATTCTAAAGATAAGGGCAACTGGAGCAAGAGGCTCGAGGAGGAAGAGCATAGGTGTCGGCAGCAGCAGGACCACCTCACCCGCCTGAATAAAGAGCTCGCCGACACAAAGTATCGGTGAAGTGGTCGGACGAACGAGTTGCCCAACTTTTCAACGAGCTCGACTATGCCCATCAAGAAATTGGAGACACCCAGTCCTGGGTGGACGAACTAAAAGAGAGCCTTCGCCAAAATCAATCAGCTAAGTCTAGGGCTCTCAATAGGGTCCAAGTGCTGGAGGGTGAACTAGCCCGGCGGGACGAGCAGGTAGGGTGCTATTTGTTTTATCCATTTTGGTTTTTTGGCTTCCGCTTTACTTAGCTTTCTGTCTGCAGTTGAACAGGATGAGCCAGGAGTTTCAGGAGCGATTGACGGCCTTCGGAGAGGAGGCGGCCTCGAGGCACCGAAGGATCTCCGAATTGGAGAAGCAATTGGCCGAGGCGAACGCGCGGGCCTCTTCTGCGGTGGAGGAGTACAAAAAATCCATCAAATTTGCCAAGGAACACCGGGCGGCCTGCGCTGACGCATTCCGGTTAGGCGAGGAGGAGGCGCGGGCTAAGATTGCTCAAGCATATCCTGACCTGGACTTGTCCTGCTTGGAAGCCGAGTATTTCGAGACGCACCCTAAGGGCCGAGGAAGATGAACACGAAGAGATTTCTAATGTCGACCTTGAAGCTGTTCTGGGCGTCGATGCTACTGCTGAGGTATCTCGGCGAGACACCGTCAAAAAGGGGGGGCCAAGTGACGTTCTCGCTGATGCTGCTGCAGGAGACGCCAGGTCTGATCCCAAGCCTTGACCTTTCGGGGGGCCATATGTATTTTCTGTTCCTTTTCTTTTGTAGTTTGACCAAAAATCAATAAACAGGTCAATTGTTTTCATTTGTTTGTCTTCCTTGGATGATTTCTTGTCTTAAATTTTTGTCGCAACTGCGAGCGCCGCTTGGTTGGTTTTCTGACTCGAATTTGAAGGAACATCTTGGTTGAGGCCAAGGCATAGGGATAGCCCCGACGAATGAGTCGAGCGACAACACAACTTGGTATAAAAAGGGGGTTGAGAGACTATTCAATTTGGCTTAAGCCGAATGACACAGTGGTTCGACTAGGGCCGAGGGACGAAATAGCTCGGATAGGGCCGAGGGATGCAGTAGCTCGGCTATGGCCGAGGGGTGAAGTAGCTCGGCTAGGCCGAGGGACGAAATAGCTCGGCTAGGACCGAGGGATGCAGTAGCTCGGCTAGGGCCGAGGGACAAAGTAGGTCGGCTAGGGCAAGGGACAAAGTAGCTCGGCTAGGGCCGTGGGATGAAGTAGGTCGGCTAGGGCCGAGGGATGAAGTAGCTCGGCTAGGGCCGAGGTAGTCCACCTTATCAGTAGCCAAACTGAGATCGTGCCTTCGACGAAAAGGAGGGAGTTTGTCCTCGAGCAGGGGGTTTGTTGAACCATCGTTGTCACCCCTTTATTCTTTTTGGTAAAAAGAGGGTTTGACCTTCGCATTATTTATTACTCTGTCAGTGCTTTATCTTTTCAAGGCAGGTCGATTTTCATTTCACCGAAGTAGGTGGTACGGCTTGTGGCCAGCAAAAGGTCGCCTAGCACTTTCCGACAACCTCTGCTGTGTCGATCTTTTCCAATGCGGATCGCTTTGGCGTGTGGTGTAAGTGCTTATTTGCCATTGGAGGATGTCGTTTTCGTGGGACGATCCCCCAGATCCGCCAGTATCTGCAAGATTGGTGACGGTTTTCTGTATTTAAAGCTCATAATCCAGAATCATAGATAATCTTCTGGCATGCATCATGGCTCGGGCGACGCGCTTGGTGCGCATTGGGGGGCGTTGTTTTCATTTCAGGAGGCCACGTGGTGGCGTAGGCCTAGCGTTTTGAATCTCGGGGCCTTCTGTCCTGATAGATGTTCTCCGCCTATAAAAAAGGGGAAAGGGGGCTGTGTTGGGCCATCCCAAAGTTTTTTTTTTCTGTAAATTGTAAAGATGCACACGATGCCTGTCTCTCTAGGGCTTAGAGCGGGAGGACCGAGCTTTCCTCCTGCAAGTCATCATCATCCTCTGGACAGCTGGGGTGATGAAGGAGTTGTTGGGGTGGCTTGCCCTCAAGAAAGGAGCTCCGGAGGTCGCATGGAGAGCGCACAGGAGGTCCGCAGAGATCGCATGGAGAGCACACATATACGCTTCCTGTGTGACCTTTGTGGTTCACCTTTGGGGACGTAGGGTAGGAAGTGTACGCGGGCTCTCCATGACTTGCATGAACTTCTCCTCCTCCCCTGGTCCGGATTCCTAGGCTCGTTCACCCGGGGAATCTTTTGCCACGTGAGGAGGGGGTGATGGTGTGTCGCCCGCTAGTACATTGCCTTTCGACTTGGGCAATGGCTAGCGTACACACTAGATTTGGGGGAGCGCCCCAGTATCAGGGTCCACGAGCTTTTTTCCTACTCGTCGGAGGGCCCTTCGGTTGGGTGGTTTGGGGCAAAAGTTGTCCACCCTTTCTGATTTCTCTGATATCTCGGGTTGGATGCCGAGATATCATTATTAACCGAAGCTGGTCGCAACGGTCGGGCCGAGTCGTCCGCTCATTATCGGCGCGAGCTGATTGGCCCGTGGCTTGCCTGATTCGTTGGATCAGATGTCGAAGCATCATTGTCACCCGAAGCTGTCTTGGAGTAGCTTGGCTGAGCTATGTACTCATTTTATTTCATGTATTTCAATGCACTTGTAACGCCTCTCAGGCGGTTGTAATTTGTTTCGATGGCAATGAAATAAAGAAAGTTTTGTTCTTTCTCCTAGTTTCTGTTTCTTTTGCGCCGAGAGTCGTTGCTCCCGTAATATACTTCGCCGCTTCATTTTTTGCCCAAATTGAGGTTCGGTTCTCAGTGGGGGAGACCATCTGTTCCCGTTTGAGGGGAGACCTAGGCGGTCGCATGGAGGAGACCGTCTGTTCCCATTTGAGGGAGACCTGGGTGGTCGCATGGACTCACGTGGTAGGCGTGATTTTGAAACAGGTGTTCCTTCGAAGAGAGCTCGTACGCCTCTTTTGAGAAGCTGCTTGGCTTGTCTGAGTTTTCAGATTGTATCTTTCTCGGTGCAGGGCAAGTTCCGGAGATATTGCATGTTCTTGGCCAAGGATTTTATTCTTCCCGACCTGATCGGGGCTTATAAGCTGTCTGAATTCAGATGGAACTCTGGAGATTGTTTGGGAGTAGAACATATTCCTTAACTTTGGCCGAAGCTCAGAGATTTATTACTCGGCCATGCCGAGGTTTGGAGACTTATAACTCGGCGCAGCCGAGGTTCAGAGATTCATGGCTCAGCCCTGCCGAGGTTCGGAGATTTATGGCTCGGCCCTGTCGAGGTTCGAAGATTTATCGCTCAGAGGGATGACTTGGTCGTCACCGAGACTCCTGATGTTTGGTTCCCATGAGATTCGGCAGGGACCGGCAAAGCGGAACGGGCGGTGCATGGGGATGCCCGATATTTATGTTTTGGTGGTTTCCGAGGAAAGCGAGCTAGCATCATCTGCTGACGTGCCTTTTCATTTCCTTGCGCTTCTCGAAGGCGGCTGATTCGAGGAGATCTGATGGGGTTCCGGGAACATTTACTCCGTGAGGGCCCGGCAGATCGAAAGGAACCCAGTTTCTAGAGAAGGAGGGGGGGTTCCCGAGTAATTCGTCGACATTTACCAATTTTTCTCGGGAAGGGGCGTAACTCTTTGTTTCCTGTGGGCACCAGCCAAAGTGACGACACGTGGTAATTCTCATGGGTCAGATTTATGACCCGACTGCTCGAGATACTCGCCTGGGGGATATAAATATGGATGAGAGGGTTGCCAGTGTTTACCATCCTTTCGGTTAGCTTCTCAACAGCTCCTGAGAGCGGGTATGGCTTCTCAGGGTGAAGGGTGATCGTCCGAAGAGTCAGGCGTAGTTAGCAGTGGCCGCAGGGGCTTCCAGGGAGGCCGTTCCTCCGTGACCATTGATGGCATGGCCCTGGCGTCAGCTCTGGTAGGCCACAAACAGTTTGAGAAGTCGGTTGAGGAGTTCCTTGCCGTTTCTACGGGAGGCCGAGGCCCTCCATCAGGTCATTGACCAGCAGGAGGGGCTGATTGCGTCCCTCCGTCAACAAGTTGCCGAGCTGACTCGGCGTGGAAGACCTGGCAGCTCCTGGGGGGAGACAGTAGGCCTCTGCGAAGGCCTTTTTTTCCACTTTTTTCTTCTTTTTTTACTTCTCCTTATGATAAATAAAGAGTAAAGTCCTTTTTTGGTAATCCTTTTGTTCTCCGTTGAGACCATTGTTTGGTTCATAAAAAAAAGGAAAAACGTTTGTCCCTGTTCGAGCAAAAGGGGGACCTGGACGGTCCCGTGGGCTTACGCGATAAACCGTGGTCTCGTTTGCGGAGCGAGATAGGCGCTTGGGCGATAAGGTGCAAGGATATTGCTCGGGGACTTAGTAGTAGGGGGGATTTAGCAGGGATATTATTCGGAGAATAGTTGCTCGGCCCAGCCGAGGTTCGGAGAATAGTTGCTCGGCCCAGCCGAGGTTCGGAGATTAGTTGCTCGGCCCAGCCGAGGTTCGGAGATAGTTACTCGGCCCAGCCGAGGTTCGAAGAATAGTTGCTCGGCCCAGCCGAGGTTCCGAGATTAGTTGCTCGGCCCAGCCGAGGTTCGGAGATTAGTTGCTCGGCCCAGCCGAGGTTCGAGATAGTTGCTCGGCCCAGCCGAGGTTCGGTTGCTCGGCCCAACCGAGGTCCGGAGATTAGTTGCTCGCCCAGCCGAGGTTCGGAGATTTTTGCTTAAACAGATAACTCGGTCGTGCCGAGGATTGGTAAGCAGCATCTGTTTTTCCTCACGATTTTTGGTGATATAATTTGTGGTGATTTATGTCATGAATTATGAATCAACGTGCCAACAAAAATTTAAGAAGGCAGCCTGTAGGGGGTACCCTACTGGTGATACTTGCGGAGATTGTCCGAATTCCACGTCCGAGGGATGGATCTTCCGCTTAGATCTTGCAGCTTGTAGGTCCCGGGTCCGATGACCTCTGCCACTTGGTAGGGGCCTTCCCAGTTTGGAGCTAGCTTCCCCTGCTCCAGCGGTTTGGAGACAGATGCTTTCCGAAGAACGAGGTCGCCAGGCAAGAAAGCTTTCCCTTTGACTCTGGAGGCGTGGTAATGGGCCACTCTTTGCTGGTAGGCGGCTATTCTGATCCGAGCTTTTTCTCTGATTTCTTCCACCAGGTCAAGGTTGGCGCGGAGCTGCTCGTCACTGGCTTCCTCCGAGTAGCTTTCCACCCGCAGGAAGGGAGTCCTACCTCCATAGGGATGACAGCCTCTGTGCCGAAGGCCATTCGAAATGGGGTCTCGCCTGTGGGCACTCTCGGGGTGGTGCGGTAGGCCCATAGGACATGGTGCAACTCGTCTGCCCACCTGCCTCGGGCTCTGGAGAGCCAAGCTTTGATCCCTTGAGCAAGGTTCGATTGGTTACTTCGGCTGCTCCGTTGGCCTGTGGATGTCCAACCGAGGTAAGGCGGTGATGGATCCCGTGCTCCTCGCAGAACTGACGAAACTTCGGATTGTCGAATTGTTTGCCGTTGTCAGTGATGATGTGTGGGAGGCCGAAGCGGTAGATGATGGACTTCCATACAAAGTCCTTGGCCCGAGCCTCAGTTATTTGAGCAACTACCTCCGCCTCGACCCATTTAGTGAAGTAATCGATGGCGACGAATAAAAATTGAGCATCAGTGCAAGCTGCTTTGTGCTCCTCGAAGAATTGAGCAGAACACTTGTACTCATCCACGACCAAGAGATTCGTCTATTAGCTTCGGCCAACTGACCCCCTAGTTCGAAATTCATTTGGTGGCTTGAGCTAACTCCGCTCTCAAAACTTTGAACTAATCCTGAACCTTGAGCCCGATTCTGCCTATCAAACACCGGATTGTTTGAGGCTATGGCCGAAAGACAAGCACTAGAAATAAGTAAGAAGACATTATACCTCTTCTTCTCGCCGGGCCATTTTTCATTCAACTCATTAACCTTTTCAAGGGCCTTCAATTTGGCCGCTTTATTCTGCTAGAGACCCCCCTTGAGCTCATTAATCCTGGACTATTTTCTTCAACCTCCCACCGAGACTGATTAAGGTCAGCGGTGAGTTTGGCGATTTGATCGTGCTGCCATTTCAGTCGATCCTCCCTATCGGCAAGCTTCCTATTTAGGCTGATGAGCTAATCTTGCTGTCGCCAATGCCTGCGCTCCTCTTCGTCAAGCCTCTTATTCCAGTTATTTTTCTCCTCGGTGAAACTGTCCTTCAGTTCGCTCCATCTCTCATCAAAATGCTGCCGCATAGCCTTGACTTCATCGGCATGCTTATACTTGATCTGTGATAGCTCTAGACAGCCTTATCAGATTGCTTGCGAAAGCATGGAGTTCTTTAACTTGGATCTCGAACCGAGAGGCTCTCTCAGCGGTAGCTTGGTAGGACTTGCTCTTTATCTCGAGGTCCCCCTGGATAGATGACAAGGCATTGGAAAGTTTACTAGTCGAATCCACCCTTGCCCGAAGACCGACGGCCTCCCTCCTAGCCTGAGCACAGGCCCCCATGGCCAAGTTTAGGTGCCAACTCAGTGCCCTCATAATTAAGGCATTCTACAGAAAAGCACAAGTAAGAAAGTGCGGCCGAGCCAACTGACTAAAAATTGTTACCTTGATACAATGACTTACTCAGGAGGCATAGTTTGTGACAATCTTTGTAAGAGCGAGGCTGCTGATCTCAGGGAGAAGGTAGACATCCTTCGGCGCCCTGAGCCGCCCAAAAGCCGCCTCGATGATGCCTCTACGGTGGGCTCATCCATCGAGGAACCTTCTACCGTACGCAGCATGGACCGCATCAAAGCGGCAAACATATCTTCCACCTCTGGACTATGAATAAGGAAATTCATGGCCGAAAAATCGGCTTGAGAAACTTCGGCCTAAGGAACTGCCATCCGTCTAGCCTCCTCCATTAGAATTCTAACATGTGGGGCCTCGGATGCTTCGGCTCTGGCTGAAGGAATTTCAGTCTGAGCATCCCCCGCTCGGTGGTTCTTCTTCTTCTTCTTCTTCTCCTCTCCAAGTGCTACCTCGTCCCCAGCGGACTCCACCCAAACCTCGGCTTCCTCCACGGCTCCCCCCGGTACCTCGAGAGAAAGCCCTCCAATGGGAAGTCCTTCAACCTCCACCGGTCCCCCCTTGGGTGGCTCCACGTGAGCTTCGGTGGCAGCGACTACCTCTTTTGCCCCCTCAACCAGAGCAAGGACCTCTTCCCCATCCGCATGCAGCATTACAGGGCTGCCGACCTCTAGCGAATGAGGGTGATTAGCCTCGGGCGAGAGGATTGCCAGGCGAACCGGTGACATCTTCTCGGCATTGTCTAACATGACCACTATTTGAAGAGGGAAAACTTCAATTGCTCCCTCCGAGCTTCCCCCTACGGCTTTTTCCTCCTCTACCATGCCCCCCTCCGCAGGGAGGACTCAAAAACCGCGGCCGAAGCACCCACTTCCCCTTCTTCGGAGTGAAGGAATGGTGGCGAGCACTATCTTTCTTCAGCTCCATTGGGCGAGACCTGAAAGGGCGGATCTCTTTTTGGACCTATGCTTGTCCCCGGAGCTGGAGCCCATGTGGCGCTTGCTCAGCTCCTTCTTCATTTGGCCCATGAATGCCGACCCCTCGGCTGAAAACACAGCGAATGGTCAATCAAACTGCAATAAAGTTGCCTGAGTATATCGACTACCAGAGCAAAGAGGAAAAGAGACTCACCTTGGGGGTCAATGGAACTGAGCCCGACGGCAAAAAGGGCATCCTCTGATAACAGCACGCTAGCCGATAGCACCCGACCACTGCGAAGGGTTACCAAATCCTCTTCTCCTACTCGGACAACTCCGGGCGCGCTTCCAGATCTTTTACATAGCTCGCCCATGTCCCCAAAAAATCCAAACCAATGTTCCCCTCGACAATGAAAAATCGAGACTTCCACTCCTTTATCGACGATGGATTATCTGAAATAATTTAAATGACTTCCGGGGACCAATATAAGGCCACTCGGAGCTTCTCCCGAAACCAGGTTGTAGCAGACTCGAAATATGGGGAGGGTCACAGTCACCCCAATACGGCTGCACATCGAGATGAACCCGATGAGATTGCAAACTATTCGGAGCCACCATTGTTGGGCATATGTTGTAGAACCTCATTACCTCCTTCACTAGGTGAAGAGGAAACTAGAGACCTGCCCTCAAGCTCTTCTCGTAGAAGAATACCCCATGGCTCAGCTCCGTTGAAACCCTATGCTCAGCCTTCATAAGCCATAGGGAAACATCCCGAGGAACCCTGTAACGGTGGCAGATTTTGTCCAAATCCTCGAGGGTTATCTCTAAGGCAACATCGCTTGGGCCCTTCATATTGTCAAGTTGAGAGGCAAAACACAAATAAGCTAGCAAGGCTTTGGGGAGGAATGAAAAATCTCTAAGGTGGAGATGAGAAAGCGTTGCAGAAGGGACGCCGCCCTAGCCTCTTTTCCTCTTTAAATAGCACTCCAGAAGGAAAGCCCGAGATGCTAAAACTTCCGATATGGGCGCCAAAAATACAGGAGCCTCGCTACGTGGGACTCCCACAATCACGGCCTGCTGGAAACGAGGCATTTCCTCCTCGTGTTGTGGCGAAAAATGATAATGAAACGGTAGCCTATCATTTACGAGACTATCATTACCCGCCCCTTCGGATCTCCCGAATGAGATTATTCCAGAACTCTACTCCCTACATCCAATTTACACTTCGAACTAGAGAGTGGGGGGCATGTGATGAGGGTAAAACTATCATCGCATTAATGCCTATGCACATCGATAATTGGGTCGAGACCAATCCCAACATCCTGTCGGCCAGTTGTTACATCCGCAAGGCGGCAAAGCCGAATCGCCTTCAGTAGAGTCGAGTTGCCCCGACGGATCGAACCATCCTATGCCTCGGTAGATCAAACCATCCTGGTGCAGGCACCAGGATCAAGCAGAGGATTCTTAACCTTATGTGGATATATGTTTAGTTATGATTCGTCTTGAGTTGGAAAATAAAGTTTAGTTTATTTTGAGTCACGTCCGTGCATTTTATTCTAAATTAAGTCTTATTCAGTTCAGTTTATTTTAATGTGAGTCCTGTAGTAAGTTCATCAGCTTAAAAGAGGAGACATCAGTATTGAGCAGAAGACAAGGCCATCATAGTAGAGACAGAGCAGCTGCTAAATTCAAGTTGGTGCCACACCTACTTCAAGTAGCCCAGCCACCTAGCAAAGCAAGCAACCTTTCCAATCTGGATGATCATTTTTCTCATCTGGCCGATACGATTTCATGCCAAATTAAGCTACCACTGATTGCATCTAGAAGATCACCTTTCTCATGGACGCTGCAGATTTTATGCCAAATTAAGCTACTGCCGATTGCATCTAGAAGATCACCTTCCTCATCTGGACGCTATAGATTTCGTGCCAAATTTGATTAGGGCACCTTTTTTTCTGTTCTCTTTCCATATCTGATTTTCTTGGGCCCCAAGTCTCTTGCTCTATAAAAGAGACCCTCTTGTATGAATAATGTATCTTTTATTATTAATCAATCCAAGTTTTAGTTATTGTGATTTTTGTTAATTGGTTCTCTGGTGCTCTTGTTTCCCTCCTCCTGTACATGCCAACATCCCAAGTCTCCAGGAGAAACCCTAGCTGCCACCTTTGTCTTCCAATAGTGGACGCCCAAGAGCCCTTGGCCGGCCTCCCTTTTCTTTACTCCTTTCTTATCTCTTTGCCTCTATTCTAAATTTTCTCTATTATTATTTAACCCTTGTATGATGATCTTGTAGATCCTCAGTAGCCACGAATCCAGGATTCAAGGTGATTGTCATCCAGGTCAGCGGATACTTGGCCGCAGATCCGTTGGCTCAAGGCTTGATCATCTAGGGCGCATCCGCAGGCAGAGCAACCCCTTCAACACTTTGATCTTTCCCCTCTTGCTAGGTACACCCCTCTAATCTACTAGTAACTTTATTGTCGGAGAGCAAGCCCTACCGGGCGGGGCTTCTTAGCCTCGGCGGTCCTTCTTCCTTATTTCTTAGGAACTGTTTCGCGTGCAATTTACTGTGAATTTTTCTGAATCCCTCTTAGGCTTACTTTGGGAGAATAATCAACTGTAATTATTAATCATTAAAAAAAGAAAAAAAAAAAAATTACTTGCATGCGAATCGGTCCTGCATCAGTTTGGTATCAGAGCATAGTTAGGGCTTAATTTTAATTCACGTTATTATCAGTATATCATCTATTAATTGAATTGTTTCTGTCATACACATCAAAAAATTATGAAATTTATTTCTTCTAGATTCATTATAATTTAAAGTATTTTTGTTATTTTTTGAGAATTTAATTCATTATAAAAAAATTCTGAGATTTATTGCTATTTACAGATTTCTGGATTAGGGTTTGTTTACATGCCATTCATCTGCATTAATTACTCTTAAGGGCTTTCATTGATGTCAGATAAAAAGGCATTGAGACCCCTTCCTTGGCCCAAAACAACCACCCGTGCATTCCGATCCCAAGCCTCTAATCTAAAACTGAGTAGCAACTTAATTGACATTTGCCCTAGAGGGCTAGGGACACCAACAGTCGGTTTAGTGTACTGGAGGAGACTAGTACAAATCAATCTGGCGTGTGCTCTGAAATTGGTGTCTAGAAGGGAGGTCAAATGTCAAACGACTTAAGCGGAGTGTTGGGGTTATTCTAATTAGGCACCTGCAATTTGCGGGATGAGCCTCCCCCTTCCACCTGTCCCAACTGGCCAATTGAAGAGTTACTGTTAGATTGGCTTGCATTAAGCCAAATCCTTTACTCTGGATGACTAGGTCTAGCATACCATAGTCCGAGTCAGTCTGAGTCTTGTATGCTTGATTGTGCTTGCATGTGCACTAGATCAGGAGCATCTTTTCGCCCGTCACCACCTCCATTACAGGCTGAACCCATGGCTAATCAAAGCATTGATGATCACTTAAGGATCATCACTGAACAACTAGCCCGAATGAACCAAGACATCAAGCAATCTGAGGCTAGATTAGGGTCCAGGTTCGATCAAGTCGAAACTAGGTTGGGCATCCTAGAAGAAGCCCGTGAGCCCCACACTGAGTCTGATCATGAGACCCCACCTCATCCTAGGAGAGCCCAACAGCCTGACCTCTACATAAGGCCAAACCCTAGGAGACCACTTCGACCTGATCCAGTCCTAGATGTCCTCCCTAGGAGACCCAATCATGAGGCAGTAGACCAAGAAGAAAGAGCCCTTAGAAGTGTCAGACTTGAAGCACCTACTTTCGATGGCTCTATGGACCCTAAGGACTACCTAGATTGGGAGGAAGGACCAGTACTTTGACTGGTACGACATGTCTGAAGAGCGTAAGTTTAAGTTTGCCAAGCTCAAGTTAGTACGACAGGCTAGGTTATACTGGGCCACTTTAGAGCGAAGGCAATTATTAGAGGGAAGAGACCCCATAGTCACCTGGCACGCCATGAAGGCTAGACTTAGGTCCAATTATGTCCCCACATCGTATGAACAGAGCCTATTGGACCAGTGGCAGGGATTAATTCAGGGTAGTAAAACTGTGAATGAATACATTGCTACATTCCAAGAGTATACCATGAGGTGTAATATCGTTCAGTCTGAGGAAGTCACCCTATCCAAGTTTAGGTATGGCCTGAGAGCAGATATTCAAAGAGAACTCTACCTAAGAAGGGTACACGATTTAGAAGAAGCTTACCAAGTTGCTAGGGATTATGAACGTTTTTAGAGAGGGCCACCCTATCGTAGATCAGAGGCTACCAAGAGCCCTAGCCCATATCCAGGATCTAGCCAGGCCTATCCTAGTCGTCCCAGACCTACCCAGTACTCAGACCCCCGCCAGACTTTCCCGAGTCGACCCAACACTAGCCGACCCAGTACAAGCCGAACTGAGTTGAGTCGACCCCAGAATAGTACCCCTATACCCCAGAGAGAGGATAAGGGCAAATCTGTAGAGGTCCAAAGAAATTCCCCCAGATCAAATGCTTTAGATGCAACAAACGGGACATATGATCAGCCAGTGCCCAGTCAGATCCCTTCATATAGATGAGTTACCTGAGACTGAATCTGAGTCCCTAGTTGAGCCTGAGGGAGAGGTCTATGAGGCTGATACCCATCTGATAGATGAGTACGATGGAGAGGAGGAAACATTTGAGTCTGAAGACCTACTAGGAGTGGTTAGATGTATCTTGACCCAGACTCAAACTAAGGACCAGGAAGATTGGCGTAGGACTAACATCCTACAGACTTTTGTTAAGATAGGGGATAAGGTGCTCAAGATCATAGTGGATAGCGGGAGTTGTGTCAATGTCCGTCTCTACCAATACAGTTAAGTCATTAGGATTGACCACAGTTCCCCATCCTAGTCCCTATAAGGTCTCGTGGGTAGATTCCACCTCTATCCCAATCAAGTCCAGATGCCAAATACTAATCAAATTGCAAAATTATGAGGAAAAGGTCTGGTGCGATGTAATTCCTATGGGTGTTAGTAGTATTATATTAGGTCGACCTTGGCTTTACGATCACGATGCCACCTTGTTTGGTCGATCCAACATCTGCTCTTTTAAACACAATGGGAACAAGTATGTGATACATCCAACTCCACCTAGGGACCCAATCAAGAAAGGATCTAGCAACCTTAAGGATAGCAAGCCAAGAGTTAATCTGATTAAAGCTAAGGAATTAGAAAAGGACATCACTGAGGGTAATCCTGTTTGGATTTTGACCACTAAAGAGATCTATGAATCAGTCCAAAAGGAACAACCCCCAGAAGTAATTGAGATCCTAGAGGAGTTTAAGGATGTCTTCCCTGAAGAATTGCCTGATCAGTTACCACCCCTGAGAAACATCCAACATGCCATTGACCTGATC